>WNNJ02001901.1:0-184611 GCA_012934845.2 Pomphorhynchus laevis
ATATTATATTAATATATTATATTATAATATAATATAATATATTAATATTATAATATTATAATATCATATACGAAAACAATCTCAATGAATAGTATCAATAAAAGTAGAATATTTGCACTGCAATTTTTATTGCAGTGGAATTACTGAGAAATTTAAAAATTTTAATAAAATATAAAGAGTTAAAATTTTTAATAAAAAAAATTATTTTTATATTTTTATTAATATAATTTTTATTAAATGTAATTACAATTAATGCCGATTTAAAATACACTTAATAAAGCGATTCTAGTATTAAATAAAAATGTCATTATGTGACATTTTAATATCATATATATTAAAACAATATATATGCCTGCCTCAGGTTTGACTTAAAATCCCTAGTTTTTTATGTATTATGTTTATAAATAAGATGCGCGAAAGAAATCAAAATGCGTTTGATAATTTTATTAATATATATGAAATCCCAAATATATCCTAGGCGGCGTTATATATAGAACCCATCCGTGCACTACTATTATATATATTAAATAGTTGCTAGGTCACAAATGGTGACTTTCGCATTGAAAACCAACCACAGAATCTTTCCTTCATGATATCCAATTTCATACACCGAAACTACTAACGGCATCATGACCACAGCCGTTTTCGCTTTGCCCGCTTTTCGCCACACGTTGGTAGCCCCGGGCTCGTCAGAAGGCTGACTACCAACTCTTCTCCTTTTGAAATTTGACTTAGCCGAGATTCGAACTGTCGCTCTCCGTACTTGGCATGCGCTCTTGACTGCTAGGCTACGAATCCAGGATTACCATATTTCACACAGTATATGAAACCTTCCATCATGATCTCCAGAAACTCCATTGTCCGAGATGCTCTCTGGCATGCTTATTATAGATTGTTTCGTACGGGATCATGAAGATTGATTGAAATCGAGATTGGTGATCCTTTGATAGATGCTTATTTATCTATTGAATAGTTGCTAGGTCACACAAAGTGATTTTCGCATTGAAAATATGTTCGATTCAAAAACTTACCCACATATATATTCGAGACATCTGATTAAGCTGCGATCCTGGATCTGTAACAGATTCGATCATATAGTTGAAATTAAATAAGGAAAACCGGAAAATTCGACGAAAAGTTTGTTTTCTTGACGTTTCGCCCTTCTAGGGCGAAACGTCAAGCGGAATATTATTTATAACGAAGCCTTGCGGATTAGGCGCCTTTGCTCTACATTCAGAGATTTTGAACTTGAATTAAAAAATATCAAAAATCAACTCATAAGTCGTGGTTATTCGGCGGCAATGATTGAGACATAGCTAAATGCCGTGCGTCGCATATCTAGATCTAACGCATTGATCCCACGAAAAGATCCACACGTTCAACAGATTCTACAATTCTGTATATGCCATACCACCCAATCTTAGACGGAGCAGAATCTAAAATAAATGCATTGATTCGAAATATATGTCAACACCGAATAAATAAGAGCCATAATTACATTCAAATTGCCTCCGAACCTAAGTAATATAATTAGCCGACGTAAGGATACAGTTGAATGCACTAAGTGTAATGATAAACGCAGCAAAATGTGTGTCGTAATACAAACTGCAAAGCTGTGAAAAGTACCGTCACACAGGGATTTGTACCTGTAATTTCAAACAGTAACTATAAAACACCAAATGTTGTTTAGGTCGGCATGTGTAATTTATGTGGAAAGCAGTATGTCGGCCAAAGTAAACTGGGTTTGGCACGTCGTTTAAATATGCGTCGATCGCACTTTCATACCAAAAATATCACAGATGACGCAGTAAAACATTCAATCGTACACGATGAAATAGATTGCATGAAATATGTAGTGATAGCGAGCGGTGTCGCCTGCGAAAAGCAAAGATTGAGATTGGAGGCAGCGACAATGGGAAGACTACATACAGAGGAAGACATCGGATGCAATCCAGATAATTACTATAAAGAACCAGGATGAGTAAGGAAGAAGTTTTTAATTCTATATTTTATTTTTTAAACAATTGAATTGTGTACATCTAGACATTGTTGTTGTGCTTTTTGTTATAGATTGAAAAAGGCAGAAACGTCTTAAATCCTCTTTGCACGTTTTTTAACCCATAATTTATGATAGTTGAATATATATACATATAATTGTAGATGTTGCCGAAAACCGAAGTTCGATTACAAGTAGAGCACACTTCCTTATCACTCCTAGACAAGCTGATGGTAGCCGGCAGCACTCATCAGTAGGGTGAACTACCATCAGTCGTTTCAACTGCCTTGTGATTTATTAAAAAGGCATTTATACTTACTATATAATAAGAGTTTCGTTTAAATCGGCATTGCTCGAGATTGCGATTAGCAATTCTTTCCATATGTTTGTGTAGGTGTTTGAATCGAGCATATTCTTTAGCCTGCAAACTTTGAGATTGCTAATCGCAATCTCGAGTGATTGCTAATCGCAATCTCGAGTGATTGCTAATCGTAATCTCGAGCAATACTGATTCAAACGAAACTCTTATTACATAGAAAGAATCGATCTACTCAATCTCGGTTTCTTACAGTCAAGCATCCGAAAGTTTGATCCTCTGGTTGGTAATGATGGTCTGCATTCAAATTGTAGGATTTAAGAGCTAACACCACCTACAATTTAAGCTAGATGTCGGAAATGCATTTTCACAATGTCACAGAGGCAGCCGAAACGGCGTGTGATAGTTCATCTTACTGACGATGGCTGCCGGCTATCACCTGACCGTCTAGGAGTGACGAAAGTTTGCAGTCTAGAGAACATGCTCGATTCAAACACCTATATATAATATTCAAGGTAGTAAATAGCCAAAAATTATTTTACTACTATAAACACTAGAAAAAAACAGAGACTTTTATTTAAAACGTTTCGTCCGGATCTAGGACTTTTCAATCTGAAAAATACAGTAATTAGAGTCATAAAATCTGAAAATAAACGGTGGTATCGTGGCATTTGACACGATTGCTTCACATATTGTGTTATAGCGGGCAATGTCGATGAAAAAGTCATCCGCAAAAAAATAAGAACAACAGTGGATAGGTCAATTGATGTGCGACAAAGGAAAAGGTATCAATATAGAACTCCTAATTTTCGCGACCAGATTAATTATATACAGATAAAGTTTATTTTTAGATTTTATGACTCTAATTACTGTATTTTTTCAGAATGAAAATGTCCTAGATTCGGACGAAACGTTTTAAATAAAAGTCTCTGTTTTTGCTAGTGTTTGTAGTAGTAAAATAATTTTTGGCTATTTACTACCTTGGATATTATATACCTGAACCCAATGGAGAGTCCTAGCAGGCAGTGTAACAAGTTTAGTCCTTACCAAGGAGAAAGCTATTACTATATATACAATATAATTTGTTGTTACACTTGCTCTGGGACACAATTGTGTACTCGTAAATAAATCACTATGTTTTCCTCATGAAGAGGCATAAACACCAGGCAGCATTCTATATATACTCATCAGACTTAGAAATAGAACCGAATTATTCTTGCATTATTTAAAGTCACTACGTATGCCCAATCATCCTATGTGTGACGACAAACTTCAACAACGGTATACGCGTTTCGCTCTAACGGAGCTCATCAGTACCGTGACTTTAATAATCATCCATAGACACCTTAACACACGCTTAAACAATGTCTAAAGCTCGAAAAACAGAATTACCCTTAACCTGAATCATCAGAGGTGTTGAAGTAATTCTTTACGCTTAATTTACGCTAAATTGTTAAATTGTGCATTTATTATCGTTTTTAGTAGCCTATTTGCAAGAGATGCGACTGAAATATTCTTAACTGTTCTTCGAAATATACTCGTTTAGAACATATCCGTCGTATTCTTATAGCCTCATTGAAGATTATGTTGCGTTTGACTGAACGCGGATGACAGCTATATGCGTGAATGTGCAACAATGGGGATTCAGGTTTCCTATAAACGGACGTAGCATATTTATTGTTAGATCAGACTATCTCAACATCAAGAAAGTTTATTTTGTCGTTACTTTCAATAACATTCAAATGAATGCCTTCCATTACGTCAACACGTTCCCTCAAATGTAGCCAAGATTCCTTTGAATCTGGTATATGATGAATATATCGTCTATATAACAACAATAAAACGCCGGTTGTATGTTAGATTGTGAAAGCCAACGACGTTCCATGAAATCCATAAATATAATAGCGTCAATGGGTGCAACAGGAGTGCCCATTGCCGTGCATTTTATCTGATGATACACCCTACCATGACACTGAAGTTAATTTTGGCGTAATATTATTTTTAAGGCAGATAATAGGAATTTTCTTTTACTTAGATGTACTTGTGATGACACTAATATTTGATCAACTGAAGAGGGCCGTTTTAGTTTCTATATTCGTATAAAACGATTCGACGTCTGCTGTTATTAGTAGCGCATTTATCGATAAACTATGTTTTATTTCTTCAAATTTCCTTAAAAAGTAAATTGTGTCGCTAATGTATGAGAGAACCATATGCAACAATTCTTTCAGTTCACGATCTACAAATCTGGATAGCATCTCTGTTAGTGTTACCAAGCATCTGACTATTGGTTTACCGATAAACGGTCGTTGTGGCTTATGGACCTTTGGTATCATGTATAACTTACCTGGATGTTAATCGTTGGACTCAACTTATTCGCTTCCCCAGCGTCCAATTGTTTTCTATCAATAGCCGTATTGAGGAAATCGTTTAAGATAAAACACATCTGCAAATGGAGTATTAGTTATATGACAATATGTTATTGATTCACCTAATTGACGACGGCCTTCACTGCGTAATTTATGGATGTCCATACTACCGGCTGTGGGCGTTTGTCGGTTTTTGTTATTTGAACATCTGATCGTGATTGTAATGAAGTTAGGCCTTTCGCTAACGACTTGGAAATGTTGGATTTGAATTTATGTTTCTTGCCTGTTTATATTTCTCGCCCGGGTTCATCAGAAGGCTGACTACCAACTCTTCTCCTTTCCAAAATTTGACTCATTCAAGATTCGAGTAGTCGCTCTCCGCACTTGTCTTGCACTCTTGACTGCTAGGCAACGAATCCAAAATTGTCAGATTTCACACATCATATGAAACCTTCCATAATGATATCCAGAAACAGCATTGCCCGAGATGCTCTCTGGTATACTTATCATAGATTGTTTTGTATAAAATCATTAAGAATGATTGAAATCGGGCCTGGTACCTTGGATGAATGCTTAATTATCTATTGAATAGTTGCCAGATCACATAAGGTGACTTTCGCATTGAAAACTAGCTAAAGAATCCTACCTTCATGACTTCCAATTCAATACACCCTTACTACCAACGGCACCATTGCCACATCCGCTTTCGTTTAGCCCGCTTTCTGCCACATATTTGTAGCCATTTTAGAAAGGGCTACTAATATGTGAAAATTTACCTTTCAATTTCTCATTAAATTATGTTTAGAATGTCACAGTTTTGCACTGAGTAAATAAGTAATTAGCTAGAAACCCATAGCTATTATAGTGATGATCAAACTTTTAAATAAATTTATATTTTTATCAATTCTAAAATAATAAAAACTCACTTTAACTATTTCAAAGGACGCGTTATCGTATCGTATTTTTATAATCTTCTTAAAGTGACACTATTTATGTGCAGTGGATCGGTTTGTGATTTTTTAACTAATTTTCACATTACCGTCAATTTTTCAAAATACCAAAAATACAGAACACTAAACAAAAAGTCAACATGCTCGCTAAATTTTGTCATGTTGTATTGATTCACCACATTGTGTACATATGACATATACTCAGTTTCACGGGTACCTAAAAAATGAAGTTATTACTCAATGTACTTTATGTATGGCAAACATATAATGTATATTCTTGTGTAAATAGTACAATTTTTGAATGAACAGGGATAAACTAAAAATTTTGATTGCCTTTTGATACTAATTGTTCAAACATTTAGATTAACGAGCTAAAAATTTTAAAGTGAAAAAAGCAAAATGAAAAATATACTCAAAAAAGAAAATAAATCAGTCCTGCGTTTAAATAGACACGAAGAAAGATCTGTCTTTTTTTCGTTCCAGATGATTGGGAAAACCGATAAATTATCGAACTATTAATTCATATTTAATTAATAGATTCAATCTATTAAACCGTTTCATTTGGTTATAACAAATGAAATTTGCTAATGTAAACGATAAGTTTTCCTAAGTTAGAACATCAAAGGTGCATTTAAATTGAAAATACCAATTAAAGATAGTACAAAGATTAAAGGAAGAAGCAACAAATATAAAAGGAAGGTAATAACTAACAAAGGTCAAATAAAGTGGAGACCAACAAAGATCAAAAAGTATAAAATAACAAAGACCAGATAAAGAACCAATCAACAAATATCAAAGAAGTACAAACAAAGAACAAACGAATTATCAATCAACAAATATGAAACAATAAAGAAATTAACGAATAACAAATATTAAAGAAAGTATAAACAAATATCAAATAAAGTACTAGCAAACAAAGATCAAAGGAAGTACTAGCCAACAAAGATCAAAGGAAGTACTAGCAAACAAAGATCAAAGGAAGTAGTGCCAACACCAAAATATCAAAGGAAGTGTCAACAACCAAAGATATAAAGAAGGTATAAAAATACAAAGATATTAATAATAAAGATAAATTATTAAAACAATAAATAATTATTACAGATTTAATAAAATTTATATTTGAAATTAAAATTTAAAATATAAATCAATTTTTATGAATTAATAAATAACAAACGATGTATCAGAATAAGGAATAGATTTCATCAGGATGAACTGCTATTCATTTCATTTAAATTGTATTAAATAGTATCTATTTAACTATTTAAATGATTTTGAAGAAATACAATATCGTTACAAATGGTTGAAATTCTTAAAATTTTATTATATAATGTTTTGTATTAGATATTATAGTATGAATGAATGATCATGCAAAAATAGGTTTCTTGTAAATTTAAATATGGCATCTTTACGATATAAATATATTATATTTTTTATTGATGTTAATTTAATGTTCATATTTAAATATATACCTTATTTATCATCAATATTAGTTTTATTAAAAAAGGCTACCTAAATAAGTTTTTTCACTTGTTGAATAAAAGTTATTAGAGTGCAACACGCATATATCATGAAAGTATCGAAACATATTTCATATCTTTATATAATTTAGATTTATTTTTTAAACAATTATGAACAAATTCATATTTTATAAAACTTAAAAACAAGTCAGCTATAATTGGGCTACTATTACCACTCATTGGAACACCTTTTACTTGTCTAAATATAGATGTCCCTACTTTTAAATAATTTTGATTTATCAAAATATTTAAGGATTCTATTAATTTAATTTTATCCATATATTTATATTAAAAACCGAATCATGGATTTTGAAGAATAATTCATTTTGCTTCTATGATATAATCAGACCAGTAAAAGTAATGCTAAATAAAATTCAAATAATTAAATAATTATAAATAATTAATAACTACAAAACATGAATGATTGTAATATAAGATTTTTTGATTGTAATATCATATTTTATTAAACTTAAAAATAAGTCAGCTATAATTGGGTTAATATTACCTTTTATTGAAACAACTTTTATCTGTATAAATATAGATGTCTTTACTTTTAAATACTTTTGATTTATCAAAATATTTAAGGATTCTATTAATTCAATTTTATCCATATATTTATATTTACTTGATAATTAAATTTTCTTAGATAGGCAGTATAATTATTATAACATATATATGTATATCTTTTTCCGAATATAAGATTAATTAATTTTACTAACGCTTCTTTAATATCTACTGAATCTAGATTTGTATAAAGCGTACTAAAATCGTATGTATTTATGTTTTGAAAATTTATTCCTTTTGTCTATTCTAAAAATTCTTTTGTAGAATTAATACTGAAATAGTGTTTTATACCAGTGTATAAAACTATCTTATTATCTTATATTTTACTATCTGATTCAACTTTAATACCCTTTTTAGCCATTATAGAACAATGACTTGTAATAATTGTTTCTAAATTTAAATCACTACATTCATATGTTGGATTTACATTTAAATCATTAGAATTAACCTCTTTCATTAGTGTATTATAATAAAGCGTTTTGTATATAAAGACAAAGTTATTACTAGCTTTATCAATAGTTGTTATTATATAGTTATGCTTTAATTTAGTAAGTTCTTTATACATATCTTTATTAATTTGATCTTTCCTTTTATAAATGTTTGTTATTTTTATTTTCTTTTTAATTTTATCTAATATATAATCTTTCTAAATGTTTATCTTAGATGTATTCGAGCTTTTACTATTAATTAACTTATCAAAGTAAGCATATAAGTCATTATATAACAAACTGTAAATTTTAATTATGAGCTTACTAAAGTAATCATTTAAGTTATTATATAACGAATTGTAAATTTTATTGTTGTCGTTGTTATTATTATTTAATTTATATTTATCCCCTTTTGATAGCATTTTCATTAATCCACCATTTTCAAATAATTCTAGATTATGAGTACATATATATTCATATATTTTATCAAAATTAGGATTTTCGCAATTGCATTCTGTTTCTATAATGTTTCTAATATCATCGTTAGTATCGCTTTTAAATTCTAAATGATAATTACAAATTTTCCATTCTAAGAGCAGTAACATACCTTATTTTAGGAATATAATTATTTAAATATATCTATATTTATACTAGCTATAATATATACTACCTATATTTATACTATCTATACATTAATAAATACCAACTAACAAAGCACCAATCAACACTGATTAAAGGAATTATTTACTAATAAAGATCAAAGGAAGTACCAACAAAGTTCAAATAAAATAATAATAAATCAAATATTATTATAATTTAATATATTTTATATTAAATATATAAATATTCAATAAAAAATATTAATATTAATATTTTAGATTAATTTTAATTCATAATTTATATATTATAATCAAATATTATTGCAATAACTCAAATAATTATATTTAGTATTAAATAATAATATGGTTGATACTCTAATTAATATTAATATATTAATATATAAATATTAATATTTAATACTCTAATTTTTAAAGTCATTATTTATTTTGTACTAAAATCCTATTTATAATCGCTAATATTTTGTCTGCTGTGATTTGTTTTCAATGTAATTATTATCAATATCGTTAACCTCTTTTAATGGTTAAAATCTTAATATGCATTATAGTTACATATATGACATTCTTTTTTGATTTATGTAATAAAATGTCTTATTATAAATGGACAATTTCTAAAGTGGTTCTAATTTTAAAATCGTAAGTATTGAAATCCTTCTTTGCATTTAAATCATTTTTTGTAGGTAATGAAAAATTAATTACTTTGCATTGAAGAATTTATTTTGTATTAAAATCCTATTTAAAATCGCTAATATTTTGTCTGCTGTGAATGTTCCCAATGTAATTATTATTAATGTCGTTATCAATGTAATTGTTATCAATATACTGATTGCCGAGAGGAGCTTAATCTTAATTTGGGTGCAGCAAAAATGACTTTTTGTGCAACTGATGGATTTAAGGTGATGCGTATGTAATGAGGCGTATTTTCATTTCTGACGATAATTCGAATGAACTTGGCGTTATGTACTTCTCCACTAAGTCCTAATTCGCTTAGAAGTAAGGGAACTTGCACTTTATCATTTTCATACGGAAGACCACGAACGATAAAATTTAACGCTCTCTGAGAATCACTCTTGATTGTTTTAAGAATGTCCGAATTTCTATTATCAGAGGTGGATACGTTCGATGTGGTTTGAAGGTAACGTATTAACTGGTGGCGTACAGTAGAAGAAACCGCGGATTTGGCAATATGAGCAAACGTTATTGATGGTTGCAGGTTATATGTGCATTTGTAATGATGAATCCAATGTTTTAGTACGAGGTATTGAATATGTGATTTAATCTGAGTGATATCAAATGATGGGGATGATTTTCCCAATAAGGAATTAATATGCATGACCTCTAAATTTATTTGATTAATCTCTTTAAGAAATTGAGTAGAATTTAAGTCATTTTAGTTAATGACTAGATGTGTTGCACAAACAACAGCAAGCCTTTTGATAAAGAAAGCACGCGGTGAAACATCTAGGTAACCAAATTAAAATAAAATAGGGGTAATTAGAAGTGGCGAACTGAATATCATGTGAAGCACTTCGTCACGGTTGAGAGCAGGAATTGCTAGAATTGCGTTAGATGATTGTGCACTTTGGGATATAGATAACTGTTGAGATATTATATGATTGATGAGAGATGGGCCATGTCTATTCGAACATTGCGAAGCTAGGCAGTCAATAGAAGGATGGGGAGCACGGCAGCATACACAACTAGTGCAAATTGAAGAGAGATCATTACATAAACATAACCTTTTTACATCTTTTGACGATTTCAATGCTGATCCATATTCTATTGAGTCGTGAAATGTAAATATACTAATTATTTCGGTGTTATCGGAGACATATCTGCAAGTTGTTCTCCAACTGTTTGAATTGATTGTGATCAGTTTGTACTGCTTGTTTCCCAGGATTTAATTTCGAACGCGACTATCAGCTGTCGCATTTGTTAAAGAACGATTTCGTTTCTTTGTGTACTTATTTGCTCCTAGCATTTAACAAAATTTGCTCGTTGTAGTAACATATATTGTAAGTATGTATTTATTAAATCAAGAATAGCCAGTCTATAATATAATATACTATTATAATATATTATATTATATAATATGAATAATTAATATTATTATATTAATCTGAGAATTAATTGTAAAAACGCATAACAGCCTCTAGGCCTGGGGCAAAATACAGTGTCAACTAGTTTCAAAGAAAACAACAAAAATACTAAACACTTCATCCTAACTTCTTAGCATGTACTTCTATACTTTGCTGGCTAGTTTTCGATGTCTTTGAGTAACTAGGAGAGATTAGTATGTATTCATAATTTGCAGGAATGACTAATTGTAAGGTTTTATTGGGCTACGTAGACATATATTGATAGAGGGCGAACATTATATTATTTGTGACAGGTTAATACGACGCATAAGGGCGTTATGATTACATGAGAAATTGGGGACTGTAAATGGCAATATTTACATCGGCAACAAATTGATCATGTGCGACAAGAAATGCGGATAGTACATAATTTCTGGTGATATCCATGGATGCAGGCTCGGACGATAACTGGTCTTTTTGTGTGTTAGGCTTGCTACTATAGGAATCGGAAGTCATTAGCGGCTAGTTTGATTAATGGATCAATGTTAAGAAGTTTGTCAGACCACAGTTCGAAGGATTGTCGAAAGGCGAAAGGTTCTGTCAGGTACAAGCGATTTCGAAGGTCAATCTTGAGTGGAGTGGTAAGAATGAATGCGGCAACTTGAATGAAGTGGATTTTAAGAGAAAAGCTACGATCGTTTTGGTAACTAAGGCATGGACTCCACGCAGCAAAAACCACTTATTGTCAGCGCCCATATACACAATTATCAGGATAAGCTTTGCATAATCCGTATCCCATGCCACGACCGTTCGAATTATTGCCGCTGTAAATTTTGACAAATTCAATGTCAACCAATTTCTCATTTGTTTTATTGCCCTGTCCCTTCCAAATTATCACTCAATCAAATTGATTCGCTAACTACTGACCTTAACAACACCCTTGACCCAAGCCAACTAATCTCAATGCAATTGTTAAGACAGGCAGTCAAGCAAGTGATCGGCAATTCAAATCACAGCAAATGACTTTGATTTCATAAATGCTTTCGTGTTATATTTTATTATTTGTGTCTTTGTGCATTTTTGTTTTCCACCCCATGCTGAAATACTACAGTGACATAATAAATATTCTCAGATTAATAAAAAATAACATTATTAAATTTATATACTAATATTATATACTGGCTAAATACCAGTATGGCGTTTCCAAAGCAATAAGTATAGTGGATAAATGTAATTCAATGTTATTTGTTTTAATAGAGAGAAAATTTTAAATTTATTCGTATAGATTTTGCATCTATACCAATGCAAAATATCATTCTAAATCAAGATGAGTAGTTGTCTTTTCCTGACATTAACTGACTCCTCTCTTAATGTTTCGAGATTATCATTGCAAATTCAAACAGCATTAGTAATATAAGATTAAACAGTAAATTATACGTTATGTAATTATAAATATTCTATAACTAAAATGTTAGATTTGCAATCAATTAATAATTAATTATAATTAATAATTAAAAAATTAATTAATTATAATTCACAAAATAGCTCTAATTAAATGTAACAGAAATTACAACTTAAAAGCTATAAAGTTTGCTCTTGATAACTTAAATTGAAATTG
This sequence comes from Pomphorhynchus laevis, assembly GCA_012934845.2. Lineage (NCBI taxonomy): Eukaryota > Metazoa > Acanthocephala > Palaeacanthocephala > Echinorhynchida > Pomphorhynchidae > Pomphorhynchus > Pomphorhynchus laevis. The sequence continues at coordinate 12,454 of WNNJ02001901.1, forward strand.
AATATTTAATTAAGTTAAGTTAGATAGAATATATTGTTGAACTAAACACTTAAAACACTTTATATCAAATATGTTTAAAATTCTAAATGACACTTCAATGAATTAAGATGCAAAGAAGAAAAAAAACTAAAGGAATTTATTTTTAAATAATACAACAAAATATCATTTCGACGATCATTATGGAGTAAATATTTATTTAATAATTATTAATAATAATTAATAATTATTAATTATATTTATTTAAATATAATAATAGTGATATAATTAATTAGGCTAAATAGTGTTGTAATTGCAACACTGAGTTGTTATTTTACAAATCCCAAACGATGAGTTGGGACTATGATAGAGGGCATGGTATGCCATGTGAAAGTAGAGTTCGAATTTTCGAACTATATTTAGATTATATAATATTCAACCTAAGTAGACGAATTTTCGAACAATATTTTAGCTCCTCTATATGTTTTTATAATAATCAACATGCGCAGATGACTTTTGGAATATCAGATTACTGTTAGAAGGACAATACAAAGGTGAAAATTGGTATTTATGAGTAATCTTTTAATGGATGGACCGTGCAAATATGATCTGTTGTTGTTAATAACGCATGATTAAAGCGATTGAAACTTTGTGCTTATTGATGTAGAAATATTTATACATTGATACAAATACGTCAAAGTTTGAAGCGATATTCATAATTATTAAATAATTCGTAATTATCAATAAATTATCAATAAATATCGTAATTAAGGCACATTATCAATAAAATATATTAATTATACAGTGAATCATAATCATAACTTTGTTGACCTATAGAGCGGTAATTTTATTAACGTACATTTTTACGGTTTTTTACACTGAAAATATAATATAGTGTATCATTAATTAGGCTAAATAGTATCTAAATATTATCCAACAAAATTTGAAAATTTTAATGAATTATTAATTATTGTTCAAGGAAGGAATATAAATCATATGTGATACAATTATACAGTTTAAGATAAAATAAATCAGATCAGATAACTACGTATTTTAAATTAAATATCAATTAAAAATAAAGATAAATAATTATAAATAATAAACAATTATAAAGATAAAATTTATTTATTCTGAGAAATGTAAGGATATTATATGCTATATTCATGTTATATGAATACCAAATGAGAAAATGGGTGTACCTTATAAGAGTATATAATCATTTGTATTACATACTCATATTTTCATGAATATAACAATTTATTTCGTTTAACAAATCATATCAGCTAACTGGGTCTAAGTATTTTATATTATTTTCAAAATGAAAAATAATACTTTTAATAATATGTTGTAGATTTTCACCTCACAATTTTTTTCAGAAAAAAAATCACCTGAAAATGTTCAACTCACACATTACAATTACTCACACATTAAAAATAAAGATAAATAATATTTTGTTATAAATGATTTTAAAATAAATAATTAAATAATTATTTATTGCTTATTAAATAAAATTTAAGATGTAGATTCAAAAATTCTAAATCGTTAAATTTTACTAACATAAAAGACAAGTAAAATGTAAAATGCCAATAAAAAAATGAACGCGTGCTGTGTCAGTTAGCAAGCACAACTGTAGCGGAATTCGATAAGCAAAATCTGTTGCATCCAACTGCTAAAAATGTCTTGTGACTACTTACGACTTTAATTTTGAATAGTTAATCAACGATATTTATAAAGCACAAATTTATAGCGTTTGAAAAAATCTTGGATCGCTTGATGACTCACTCACAATTGAAAATCATAATGATTAATTTGTTAAAACGACTTATAAAACGCAATCTAAAATATTTTAATTATAAAGAAATCGATTTATTTTAAAGTGATAAAAGGTAATGTGATTCAGTCATTCCCCCATTATCAAGGTAATATCAGTTGTGTGTGACTTAACTTTAAAATTCACAACTATGACAATGTAAATATCACGCATTTATCAACGAATGAGCGTTTACCACTTTCTCCTTCGGCAAATACAAGAAAGTTTGTTCCCGCAAATGCAAGATAAATAAAATTATTACAGAACATCTGCATAAGACAGAAAACAACCTTTTAATTAATTATAAATTTTACGATTGGATTTAATACAAAGTAAATTGTGATTTTGATGCCAGCTTCTTTTGCTAATCATGTACCTTAACTATGTCGATAATATGCCCCAAAATGAATCATAAAGGATTAATATTAACTGAGTAATTTGATCTTATCATGATCTATTAACAATTTTAAACATTAAAATGGATCATTAACATGTATTTGGCCCCGCTGCTATGTTGGGTAGAGGAGTTAGGATCCAAAACCTGACAGCATAGCAGTTCCTCCTGATGACCTCTAATCATTATTCTGATACATTAAATTTCAATTTTTTTTATTTTAACTTGATTTAAATTATAGAAAATATAAAAACAATTATTAATTATTTAATTATTAAACTTTGATTTAGCATTATTATGTTTTGTTAATTTTATAATTATATTAAATACGTAGACTCAGTTAGATGATTTGATTTATAAATATAACATAATATGATGACTTTAATTTAATTTTGTAACAAATTTAGTGACATAAATTTTGATGAATGGAATTTTTTAGCTGTGCAGGTGTTCGCAGGTGTTTTATTTAATTACCATAAAAAATGCGACTTTTTTATTATCTATAATTAAACTATTGAATTAAAATTTAAATTAAATTTAACTTTCAAATTTAAACTATTTTATAACGTCTGCATTAAAGCTAAGCTGTTAGTTATTTTTAAAGCAAGCGAAATATATGCTTTCTTATTTCTGGGATTACATCGTGATTTACGTCAATGTACATTGCATCAATTATAAACTGAGTAATTTGATCTTATCATTGATCTATTAACAATTTTAAACATTAAAATGGATTAATGAATTAATTAATATTAATTATTAATAATGTTGATTAATATCGATAAATTAATAAAAATAAATTAATAAACGATTTCAAACACACACGTTGAAACTATAAATTAAAATGCAGAAATCAGCAATATTCTTCGTATATTTAATATTTTTATATTATCGAATTTTATATTAAAACAATATTTGAGAGGTAAATTTTTCTCTGTTAGTAAAACAATATTTATTTTATTTTAAAATTTAATTTTTTGGTGTCACAATTTTATGAAAATACAAATTTCATAAAATAGTTTATTAAAACTAAAATATTGTCTTCTTTCCATTTGATAATAAACAGCTAGGCTGTTAGTTATTTTTAAAGCAATCGAACCATATGCTTTCTTATTTCTGGGATTACATCGTGATTGACGTCAATGTACATTGCACCAATAATTATCTTATTTTCTAACATTATATAGTTAAATTGCTAAATATTCAGGAACGATCAGGTATAATTAAAAGGCATCACAATTATTTTGATGGATATACATCTATAAATCCTGATCTGTATTTTTAATATTCAGGAACGATCAGGTAGAATTGAAAGTCAAGAAAATTATTTGGAAATTTGCTTGTAACTACTAACATCAGAAATTTGAAACTACATAAAAAAATGAAAAAAATTTCATTAATAAAGTTTATTGTCAGTTTTCCACATTGATATTGCTGAAGTCAAAATTATTGCTTACACTTGTCCATGGAACATTTTCTTTTGTAGGGACAGAACACAACAATGAAGCAAAAGACACTAAAAATATGAACCGAACAAATAAAATAACAAAAAATGGAAAACCCAAAACATTCTAAACAATAAATTGAAAACATCTTATTATTTGTAAAATATAAATTTGGAGCAAAACAAAAGAAAAACGTAAAATTATCAAGTGATAAATAAAAAGTATGTGGTATAATCAAAGGCTTTCGTTTGCATTAATTTTAAGGTTAAGATAGCTTTATTACCAGGAAGTTTTCTTAGACATGAATACTCAAATGATTCGAGTTTATTGATTGTTGACATTTTATCGGGCTAAGACACATCTATATAACATTATAGGCCGTATCATTAATGTGTACATACTAGCCTTGAATATAATTTATATATTCCTAGAAATTAAAAACATTTTCTAATTTCTGAAGATGGTTGTAATTACTAGAGAAATTTCAAAATAATTTTGTCTTTCAATTATACCTGACCGTTCCTGAAAATTTAAAATACAGACTAAAAATGATCTAAGATTAGTAATTAAATTCAATACCTGACCGTTCCTGAAAATTTAAAATACAGACTAAAAATGATCTAAGATTAGTAATTAAATTAATAATTATTTTATAACTTTTTAATTAGTTAAATAAATTAAGTAGTAAATTATAATTTTTATATTTTATTTATAACTAAGTCGATTTAATTATTATAACGAGTCGATTATTTACTTAATTACGGAGTCAATCCCACGCCGCAACCAATTCCTTTTTTGGTGTAGTTTCAGTTGTCATTTATCTATGAACTATATCTTGAACACCTGAAATCCTTAACTAAGGCTCTCAAATCCCATTTGCCAATCTCAACCTTTGTTTGTCAGCTTCTCACAGGCAGTCAGAGAAACGATATCGTCATAAGTTAGCGTCCTAGTACGATATTGCTGGAATTAACATCACAAGACGAATATGTTTCTCAAAAAATTTCCTGTTACATTTTCTAAAGATCTGCGACCCATATCGATTCAAAACTCCCTAATCTCCATTTATGAAAAAGCGCTTGCTGGTAAAATCTGTGATCATTTGGTTAGGTAAAATTTAAACCAACCATGTTTTCATAGTAAGTTAATGGACACTCAGTACATACAGAAATGAGTGATGTGCATCAGTTTTGTCAGAGAAACAATCCTCAGTTATCTGTAGCTGTTTCTCTTGGCTTTTCGGCAGCATTTGACGTATTTCCATTCCCTTTGTAATCTCTTCACTTAGGTTCCTCGGTCTGCCCGATAGAATTGTCAACAGGGCCGAAATACTGTTGTATACTAAGTACTTATATTATGACGATGACCATGATGCGCGACAATTCTTCCCAATTACTTGTGTTCTTCTAGCTTAGACTCTCCTATCCTGTACTTAGCCGCCTCTATTATTATTCTAAAACCACTTATGGCAATCAACATCTGGTAGTATATGCTGATGATACCACCGCTTTGTTTTCAGTACGCAGGAGTTGCTCAATCGCAATGTGTCGATGTGGTGCTTGCTTGGGAGGCCTGATCCCGTTTATGATCAGGAGACTGTATAGGGTGATTACCGCAACAATAAATCACACTTTTTCTTTCACTCTTAATGTTATGATGTTTTTTGACAGTGTGTATACTTATTTATTTGTTTATTAGGAAAATCTATATTATTATTTAAATAATTTAATATATAAATATTTTAAACTAGGTTAAATTATCAAAATAAAATAGAAAATCGTAAAATTTATATAAATAAACAAAATATTATTAAAAATAAATTTAAAATCTTGGGTTATAAATGCTTATAGATTGATAGTAAATAATATACTCTGATGTAGAATAATATGATACGTAATAGAATAGATATAATAGAATACATAATGGAATGCAAGAGAGGAACAGCCTAAATAATGGAGTGGAAGCCAAAATAGGTAGAGGATTTTGAAACATGCAAAAGAAGTGAATTATGGGAACGCAAGGAATGACTGCATGCGTTAAGTGTGTACTATGCCCATAACTATTATATCATATTAGACAATCTGTCTTAGTTGACGAAGAGTAACTGACACACCCAAGCAATAACGTTAACCTAAGCATTAATCAAGTGATTTATATTTCACAATCATGCGATTGTGAAAACATAGGATTCACCTCGCATGCTCACATCATGAATTTCAATTAGCATTGTATTGATTTTGTCAAAAACTCAAAGGCTACTAGATTGTGGCATTTTTCGACATATGAGATTTATAAGGATTTACCTCGCATGCTCACATCATGAATTTCAATTAACATTGTATTGATTTTGTCAAAAACTCAAAGGCTACAAGATTGTGGCCTCATTTTCGACTCATGAGATTTATAACCTGAATTCCCCGTTAAGATTAATTTAATTAAACTAAGATCAATTGCAATCGAATAGATTGTAATTAATGATCAACTGACACTTTTAATCATCTTAAATATGTTCATTTTCTTCTTTATTAATAAATTGCATTAACGAGTTAATTTACAAAACATCTTTATTTTTGAATAGTTCAGACAAAAATCTAAGACGAAATGTACAAATAGCAGCGCCAATGTCCTTGCAAAGGTAGTGCGATGATGAAGCAAAAAATATGATAACCAAACTGTACTTTGATAAGTAAAATATAGATGATTAGCTATGACCATCAAAACGTTGCTGAAAGGATATTATACATTCGTTTAAGACATTCGACAATCCATCAATATCGCTTTTTGTCTCCTAAACACAAAAGCAGCACACGTTCTTTTTCAAATTGAAAATATAAGAGCTGTTTTATTATCAGCTTTATCTGTATAATGATCATTCGTGTTGGAACAAGAACTAATAGTAAAGTCAACTAAATAATTTTAGTCGAAACTCTCAATCAAAAATAAATGTAAAATCATTAAGTTTATGCTTTAATCGTAAAAATATTTTTGCCCTTCGTTTCTAATAAACGAATATCTCTTTAGGGTATTTTTAGCTAATTTTTTAATTGATAAAATTGAATATATTAAAGTATATATATATATTTCATTATATTTTTTATTCACAAAATTAAATTTGGTTTGACCAATTACAGAGACATTTTCCAGATAAAAACAGCGAATTAGAGTAGATATTAATACGGAAGAATTATCATTGCAATCCGTGTTAATATAATTGCATTTATACAAAGATAGAAGAATCTCCATTGTAGTAAATTTAATATAATTAGATTTATATTAATAATAAATTATCTTTGTAATAAAATTATATTTAGAAATATATCCATCCTGATCTGTATTTTAATTTTTTAATTTCCAGGAACTATCAGGTATAGAGATAAACAACAACAAAAATTATGTCGATATTTCGATAGTAACTACTAGCATCTTCAGCTTTTCTGAAGATGCTAGTAGTTACTAGCATCATAAATTCTTTGTATTCTAATTCAATTTTTAATTTAAGCATAATTCACTATAAATTATTTGTATTCTAATTCAATTTTTAATTTAACCATAATTCAATTCTTATTTACTGAAATATCAAAATCAATTAAAATGGCAAGTTTTGGAAATGCAGTGAATTAATTAATTATTTAATGTTAATAAATAATCAATTGAAGTTATAATAGAACGTAGTCAAGCAGATAACTAATTATTTAGACTAATCAAACAAGATTTAAATATGCAACATATACTGCAAAAAAAGAAAAACGCTAATGTTTTTATACTTAATAATACATTTCATTTAAGTTAAACATGACTTGCTATTTTTATTAACATTAAGCTCATTCGTCCTAGATCGATTTTTGACATAAATGAAATTAATTATTTTGCAAGTTAAAATGCAAAAAAAACAGCTCACTTAAACTTTTTGTTGGTTACAAAATCAAAATAGGAAATATGTTAGATATATAAAAATTAAAATTTGCTATTATTATGTAAAATGTTTATATTAGTAAAGATCGATCGCATCAAGTGATCGATTTTGCTATCGATCTTTAAATAAAATTAAAATAAATAACAAAAGTTTAATAAAATTCGTTACTCATTCGTCGACAGGATGTGCCGAGGGTAAGAGGTCTCTTAAATCTAATATAAAATGTAAATATACAGTATGTATTATATGAATTATATTTTGTCACACATTAATATTTTGATGAGTAAGAGATAGATTATGCATTTGATATAGAAATCATATATCCAATATCCAAAGTAACATAGATCTGAAAAATCTAAAATTTTATTTATTTTAATCGAAAATGCTAATTTCTAATAAACAAAATTAAAATAATTTAATTAAAATAATTTTGCAATTCAATTAACTTTTAGTTATTACTTGTAAATAAAAACAAACCGATTTGCATATCGTACTATGTTGTTCATCAATTTGTACAGCATCTGTTAGCACAAGTCCACATTCAACTAGATGTACACTTAGATCGTTAATGGCAATATCATTTGGCAGGAATTTTTCGAATTTGATTCTCACCTGTACTTTGCCTACTGCACGATAATCATATTTGTTAATGGCAACAACACGCATAGTTAATGATTTCCTACAGGTGAGTTTATCAATATATGATCGACATTTATAAAGGAGGAAATCACTGTAGACCGGCTTTTTAATGCCGGCAAGCTGAGCACGGGCAACCTGCACAGGAAAGTTAACAAATCGAACAGCTAGTCTACGGACCTTATCTAAGTTAAAGTTATCTATAATCCCAACATCAACTAATCTAACTGATACTAATGCGTTGTTTATCAATCCCGATGTGATGTGACATCCAACAATAAATCCTCGATACCATCCATTTCTCCAGTACACTGCACATGGCAATTCCCCTGGCATGTCTTCTAGTAAATTAATAGGTACTTGGTTATCCACTGTATCTCCAGGTCCTTGAGCACAATAAAATTGCCTACATAGAAAATTATTTTATTCTAAATGCTTAAATGTTAAAATAACTATATGAAACAGTAATTAATTAATAATTACTATTAACTAATTAATAATTAGTTAATATTAATAAATAATGAATGAGTATTATTATAATATATTATATTATAATAATATATATAATATAATAATATATAATAAATAATTTATATTATATTTATATTTAACCATAGTATACAATTCATATACGTTAAATTTTATATATATATTAAATCTTATATATTTGTACCTTATTAATATCAATAAAAACAATATTGTTGATAAAGATAATATATGAATATATGCAAACATATATGATGTCTTTTCATCATATATGGTGAAAGTAATTGAAGTAAGCAGTAATTCTCGATGTTTGATGGTTGCATTCTGTTATGACATTAAATGTATTTGAATGTTATATTATATTTTGTGTTTCAGATATTATTGAATAAAAACCTAAGCGGTTTAATCTACTACAACTTATTCAATAATATTTATTGCGGAACAAGCATATGATGGACAAAATACTCGTTCCTTCAACATTGAGTATCGACCTAGACGATCCAAATACCCAGGAAGAGTGGATTTATTGGAAGCGCCGCCTAGAAAGCTTTTTTGGCATTACAGACTGATATCACTGATCAGTCAAAGTTATGTCTTCTTGTCGATCTCGTTTCTACGCGATTATTCGGATTAATTATAGAATGTGGAACATTCAATGATGCGATCGCCGCTCTTAACAATGCGTATAACAAACTAATAAATACGCCATTCGCACGTTTTCAACTACACACGTGTCGTCAAGAACCTTTGATGTCATTATACTAATACCTTCGAAAGCTGGATGACTTTTCCTCACAATGCGATTTCAAGGCGGTGGATGCTACTACAAATCGTAAAGATCATATCACCGACACATTCGTTTAAGGCATTCATAGCACCTATATAAGACAACGATTGTCAGAGTGAATAATCTCGAAGATCTGTCACAATAGCAAAATCTCTAGAGGCAGCGTACCAGCAAGTGGCAATTATTTCACCAGACGAACCAACAAGCCCGGCCAGCACAAGCGTTGATATTACCGATTAATTCCGCGAAAGTTTAGATGATGATAACACGATTGCTAGTCTGAGAACGAATACAAAAACGAAACAGAGTACATTGCACACTAGACGTTGTTACTTTTGTGGGAACATGCTTTATTCTCGAGCAAACTGCCCAGCACGGAACTCTACCCGTCATTTGAGGCAAGAATGGACACTTCTCAAAAGTGTGTCGTTATCGTAAACAGATAACAGACTCAACTACTGCGGATCTGTACTCTTTGACCCTCAATAAGGTAAACGGGATGTTCCGCGAGATTTTGGTTGCTGCAAACCGTTCACATCCCTGATATATACTGGCAGTACAGATAATTTCATAGACGCCAAAGTTGTGACTTATCTGAATATTGCCACATCACCTTATGGTCGACACGTTCAGATGGTTTCCGCGTACTAATCGACTGTAGTTCGTCGCGAGTGCCTCGTAATATTTGAATTTATGGGACGATTATACGCAAATTGGCGTTTTCTTATAATTACTGATTATGTGCGCCAATCATTCTAGGACAAAAATTCTTCAGTCATCACCAACACATTACATTCAAGTTCAGAGGTACACACCAAGGGATAACAATACCTTCACTGCTAACTGCTCCAACCATGAAAACGAAAAATACATTATGAAGGAAATAAACCGCGAATGATTGTGGACTACTCGGATACTATAAATAGATATACGTTACTCGACGCATATCCACTCCCACGCATAGAACACATGATATCGCAAATAGCCAGGTACTCCGTTTTTACAACTGTCGACTTATCCCAGGCATATTACCAAATTTATCTGCTCGAGCAAGATCAATCTTTTACTGCATTCGAAGCTGATGGAAATTTATACCAGTATCGATGAATTCCTTTTGGATTGACGAATGCGGTGTCCGTATTCCAGCTTATAATGAACCAAATAATCACTGAAAATAATTTAGTCGGTGTTTTTGCATACATGGAAGACATAATCATTTGCGGGCGAAACAACGAGGAACATGATGAGAGATATCTAAAATTTTACGAAGTTGCCGATAAAGTGAATCTTACAAAAGCAGAAGAAAATACAAGATACATACATAATGAGTTACATTTTTTGGGTTATCGATTATCAAACGGCTCCATCAAACCAGATCCTGATCGTGTGAAACCTCTACTTGATTATCTATTACCTTGCGATAAGAAAACAATGCAAAGATTTTTATGTCTTCTGGCGTATTATTCCAAATGGATACTATCGTTTTCAAAAAAGATACTATGGCTACTCGACTGTGAGTCATTTCCGCCGCCAAATGAAGTAATTGCTGAAATCGAAGCTCTTAAACACGAAATTTCACGAGCTACGTTAGCCGCATATGACCCTAACCTGCCTCTGACAGTCGAAACAAATGCCTCATATAACTCCATAGGAGCTGTCCTAAGCCAATCGACAAGACTAATATCTTTCTTTTCACAGACTCTCCCAAAAACAACGCTGCATTAATCTAGTGTGGAAAAGGAAACTCAAGCAATTTTCAATGCCATCTAATACTGGAAACATTACCTTCTCGGTAGACCTTTTAAAATAATAACAAACCAGAGGTCTGTAAGTTTTATGTTCGACAGGATTTATTCTAGTAAAATAAAAAACGACAAAGTAGCCAGATGGCGCCTAGGGTTGGCACCTTAATAATACGAAATAGAGTATGTGCTGGAAAAAAAACAATAAATCCGCGGAGGCGATGTTTCGAATTGCATTTAAATGTTCTGTTCAAGGTTCTCTCGATGAACTCAAACACATCCACGTTTCACTATGCCATCCAGGTTTCACCCGACTGCTACACTTTATAAGACAATGTATTCTTCCTTACGATAAATCTGATGTTATGAAGGTCGCAAATCAGTGTCGTGTTTATGCTGAAATTAAGCCAATAATTTCAATAATTGGTTCTGTAAACCAATTATTGGCCACGTTATTAATGCTAATCAATCATTCGAGAGGCTGAATATTGATTTTAAGGGTCATCTTGATTCTGTCATGAAAACCCGATATTTGCTCTGTGTCATCGATGAGTATTCTCGATTCCCTTTCGCCGTTCCGTGTGTAGACTGTCCTTCATCATCAGTAATATCTGATTTGCGCCAAATCTTCAGCATTTTTAAGTTACCGGCTAGAATATATTCGATACAGGGAACATGTTTTCAATCTCGGGAATTTCGCGATTTTCTTTCATCCTAAGGTGTCGCATGTAGTAGAAGCACGCCGTACAACCGAGAGGAAATGAGCAGGCAGAACGGTTTGTCGGAATAATTTGGAAGGCAGTCCAGTTAGCAACAAAGTCGAAAAACTTGTCCTGTAAATACTGGGAAATAGTTTTACCTACAGTATTAGCGTCTCTGCGATCCTTATTATGTATTAGCACCGGAGAGACGCCTCACGGTCGTTTGCTTTGCTACTCAAGAAATTCTAAAAATTTACACCACAGTGGATCAAAAACAACAGGGCCTTCTTACTCAAAGATGATCGAGCACTAAAATCTGGAAATTATTTTCGTCAAGTAGAACTATTGCAATCCAACGGCCACTACGATGTTGTACGAGACGAATATAGAAAAGTCGGCCGTATCCGTTCGTAAATTAGCGAGAATACCACAGACTAGCACAGTAACATGCGATTATACAGTTATCAGTCAAGAGTTTGAGTATGCATCCAACTCAACATCTAGTTATCGAGACTATGAAACGTCACGAGTCGGGCAATCATGTCTTACATGAAGAGCCCGAACACAATTCGATCAAACAAAGAACGGAATTGGAAGATAAAAAGTTGATGGATGCAACGTATACCTGACGAACATTCCAGTCGCGGATGAACACGTATGGTCTAGAACGGACGTCGATGCTCTTGGACATAAACAACGAAGACAAAGATCCGTATATCTCAACGATTACAAATGGTGACGGGAAGATTGTTATGACATTAAATGTATTTGAATGTTACATAATGTTTTGTGTTTCAGATATTATTGAATAAACACCAAAGTGGTTTAATCTACAATACATTCCATAAGCAAAGCAAATTTTTATTCGATTTAAGCAGCCACAGGGTACATCGTCAATGCGTTATCAGTGCGTAGTGAGAAACCACTGACTTTAATTGATGAAAGATCATCAATTAAATGATTATCATTATATCGAGATGATTTTATTTGCGGTGAGTATTCGACTACCGCAAATAAAAAGGGAACGGATGAAAATACTCTAAATTGATAGACAAATGTAACGACTATATTATTATGTATGCAATATTGTTTCATTTCACATAATTCAGTAAAACATCTTTTATGTATCGAACAGAATGTTTTAAATTTTATAAATTGATTTGCTAGGGATTATATATATTTGATTATAATAAATATAACACATATATAAATGTAATATAACAAATATATAAATGTATAATATATTATAACAAATATATAACAAATATATTAATTAAAACATTATAACAAATATATAAATGTATAATATATAAATATTATCATTATATTTATATAATATATAAATATTATCAATATATAAATATATATGCATTATAATATCATTATGTTAAGTAAAGGTGTATCAATGCGCCATCTAGTCTAAAATTGGTAAATACAGAATCGTCCACAGTGAGTCGTCAACTGGGTCAAAATAGTATTCTATCTAAAAGTAATCTATTGAAGTCATTCGCGGTAGAGAACAATTACATCGGTGTATTCAAATTAGCAGGTACCTTGATTTTAACGGGGCAATTAAATTTGATCCGAGAAGCAAATTCCTTGAAGTTCATTTCAATGTCTATATAACATTGAAATTTAAATATTAAAAAATATTTCTATTTTCGTAGAATTCTTGTTTTATAGTTCTTTCGGTTTTTGTTAGTTCTTTAGGCTTTTGTTATCGTAATTTATCCTAATACGATAAATTACGATATTCAGTACAAATGTGATCCAAATAAGATCCTCTCAGACCTCAGAAAGTCACGCACTAAAAAGTCATCATTTAAATTTAGGGTTCACTTAAATTTGCTTCAACAGTAAATAAATGTGCTAATCAGACTTTTCCTAGCAGTTCCTTCTGATGACCAATAATCCTTATTCTGATGTATCATTTTTGTTATAGTCAATTTATAAAATACGGAGACTCAATTATCTGATCTGAATTGTTCTACTGACCTGTTATTTTTGACCTGTGGACTTTGTTTTCCCGGTAATATAACCTCTGTCAGAAATATTGAAACTATGTATTATTGATTACGACGTTATTATTCTCTAACTTTCAAACAAGTTTGATGATTTTTTCTATTTCTTATAATGGAGAAGTATACATCAACAAAATATTATTAAAATATTAAATTTATAATATACAAAATTATTATTATATTATTAAAATATAAAATATTATTTTGTAATATTAAAATAAATTTAAACTATTAAACGGAATTTTTTACGGATGAATTATAAACAAGATGCTTTCTATTAGAATAAATTAGGCTGAATTATGTCATTAGCACGTATTTGACCCTGCTGTTATGTTGGGTCGAGGAATAGAGGTCGAAACATGATAACATAGCAGTTCCTTCTGATGATCTCTAATCCTTATTCTGATACAACGTCTATTATTTATTAGTCAATTCATAAAAATTGACTTTTTAAATTTCAATTTTTTTATTTTAACTTGATATGAATATAAATTGAATAAAATCTAAGATAATTATATTATTTATCTTTATTTTTAATTTATATATTGTATAAATACGCATACTCAATTATCTGATCTGATTTCTTGTCTAAATATGTGATTTTATTCTTTTCAACAATAATCTCAGTATTTTACAGTTTTGCAGTCAACTGATTTCTTTTTAAGTCAAAACCGATTTTACAACAAAATATTTGTGTAAATTAGGCAAAATATTTGGATGCTTCTGTATTTATACGTCAAAAAAATTAGCAGAAAGCGTACCTCATTGAATCGAATAGCTCTTGGCATTGTAATTTAGTGTCTACTGGTTGGATAAAGAAGTCTTCTACTGAGTAGAATGTCACAATAGATGCCTGGAATGGGATATTCACGTCATTTAACTTAATTTCGGGATATTTGCAGTTGAAGTGTGCAAAGCCGGATACGCTATGCTAATTAGAAAATATACAAGTTACAAAAATAGAAAATTCGTAGTCTTTTAATATCAATATTTCAACAACAGAACATAAGAATATAATATAAAATACGTCTAGTTACAAAATTAGCTTAAAAATTTCTGAAAATGTAAAGTACTCAGATGCTTGTTATTTGATTATAGTTTAAAAGCTCTGTAACTCTGTTGGACGAAAGAGATTTTTAAATTTTTCACAACCAAATAAATGTTCGATGGCATATCCACTATATTTTCATATAGTGAATTATATATCAGGAATTAACATATTAGGGTATACGTATTGTGCATCAGGAACATATTACCACATGATGAATAATATATCAATATTATCATATTTTAAGTTGATATACACGTGCAGCCATTTATACTATTGATAATTATTATCTTTTATAATTATCATATTATCGCAGATGTATCAAAGCAGCTAACTGAGTCAACGTATTTTATATAAATTAAAAATAATACGAAATAAAAATAACATAATTTAATAAAAAATTATAAATAATTAACAATTTCCATAGAAGATTTTATATAATTTATATTTTATCTAATACCCATATATTTATATTTATTTGAGTGTTTTATTTTTGATAAGATAGGCGTTATAGTTGTTATAATATATATGTATACCTAGATACGAATTTAAAGTTAATTAATTTTACTAACGCTTCTTCAATATCTACTAAATCTAGATTTGTATAAAGCGTTCTAAAATCGTACGTATTTATATTTTGAAAATTTATTCCTTTTGTCTGTTCTAAAAATTCTTTTGTAGAATTAATACTGAAATAGTGTTTTATACCAGTATTAATTTCGATTACCTTGCAATATTTTTTAAAGTGTGCTTTAATTACTTCAAGTATTTTATTCATATAGACAGAAAGTGGTTTTAATGTACATTTAAACGCACTACATATGAACCTAGGTTTTATTGGATTTTTATGTAATTTTGGATTCCAATATAATATAGATATAGTTTTATTATCTAATTCAACCTTTATACCCTTTTTATCAAAATAAAACAGTGACTTGTAATAATCGTTTAAACTAAAATCACGGAGTTCATACGCTGAAATATTTTAATATTTTATATTATAGCGTCTTTTTAATATCAGCAAAATCTAAATTTGTGTAAAGAACTAAATTCGTAAGTATTTATATTTTTTAAATTAATCCATTTTGTGTTCTAAAAATTCTTTTAAAAGAATTAATACTGAGAATAAAAAACTGAGTCTATGTAACAAATAAAATAATAAAAAATAATTACAAATGACGAATCTCCTATGATGAAATTAAATTATATAGTATCTAACTCTAATACAAAGTATAGTATTTATTATCCATTCAAGAGCATTTACTGCTTAAGAGTTTAAATATTTCAAATAATAAGTAATTGTTATATTACATTTTATATAATTTATATTTATAAAATTAAAAATTTAAAATTAAAATAAATTTTATGAACAGACGATGCATCATAATAAGGAATAGTGGCCATCAGGATAAACAGTTATGACATCAGGCTTCGGTCCCTATTCCTCCACCCAACATATTAGCGGGGACAATATATTTTAATGATGAATCTCCTCTGATGAAATAAAATTATCTACTATATAACTTAATACATAGTATATTATTTATTATCCATACATAAACATTTATCATTTAAGAGTTTAAATCTTTCAAATAATAAGTAAATGTTATATTACATTTTATAAAATTCATATTTATAAAGTTAAAATTTAAAGTTAAAATGAATTTTATAAAAAGACGATGCATCAGAATAAGGATTAGAGGTCATCAAGAGGAACTATGGTATGATAGCTATGATATCAGGTTTCTGCTTCTGTACTTAAATTGAAATAAATTATCTATAAAAGGTAATAAATTACCTTTATATCTCAAATTTATTTCAATTTGAAATAAATTATCATTTGAAATTAATCCGTATAACGAAAATCAACAAATCTAACTTAGAAATTCTACATATGGAAAGAAGTGATTTCGAATGGATAAGAATAGCATATTCTTATACAATCAATCCGATAAAATATAGGATTTAACAATTTGTCATTAGAAATTGTTTAGTTGATAAACTGTATTCAGCTAAGATACCCATTGGCGAAACTACTATTTAGTGGAGAACAATCATTGACTACCTACTCACCTGTAAGTCCAGAATAAAAAAATTAAATTCCTGGTTTTGCTTGTTTGCGGTGTGAGCATCAGTAAGATGATAAAGCATATTCTCTAGGTGTGAATATTTACCCACGATGGGTGAATGATCTCTTAAGTTGGCAAATCTTACAGATAACTCGCAAATCAATTTTGATACTTTAGTCACCTTTTAAGCCATTTAACTACATCCAATAGTAGGCTTATTGTCCTAAATAATAATGGGCAATTCTATAATCTTAACTAAATTGTCATATATTTCAAGTCGGATAACTTATAATGAATCTATTATTAATGCGACCACATGTATTTAAAATATTTTAAGCATTTAAAATATGATGACCGGGGTGTATTTCCTAAAAGAAGTTTTTTTATCAACCTCAACATCTTTTAAATCTACCTCGACACTTTTAAGATAAATCTCGACACCCGGAGTAGAAGCTTTTACTTTTTACAATCACGATACTTACGAAAAATACCATATGTAATTGGAAAGTGAACTTATAAGCAGTCAATACAAAAAAAGCTGACAACGAACAATGATTTTAGAATCGATAAACAATCATCGAAGAAAAGCAAAACTGTCGCATGAAAATAGGACCGAATCAATTATCTTTATTGAACTTCAAATGAATTTATCTCGCCCACGAAAAAGCTGACAACGAACAATGATTTTAGAATCGATAAACAATCATCGAAGAAAAGCAAAACTATCGCATGAAAATAGGGCCGAATCAATTATCTTTATTGAACTTCAAATGAATTTATCTCGCCCACGAAAAAGCTGACAACGAACAATGATTTTAGAATCGATAAACAATCATCGAAGAAAAGCAAAACTATCGCATGAAAATAGGGCCGAATCAATTATCTTTATTGAACTTCAAATGAATTTATCTCGCCCACGAAAAAGCTGACAACGAACAATGATTTTAGAATCGATAAACAATCATCGAAGAAAAGCAAAACTATCGCATGAAAATAGGGCCGAATCAATTATCTTTATTGAACTTCAAATGAATTTATCTCGCCCACGAAAAAGCTGACAACGAACAATGATTTTAGAATCGATAAACAATCATCGAAGAAAAGCAAAACTATCGCATGAAAATAGGGCCGAATCAATTATCTTTATTGAACTTCAAATGAATTTATCTCGCCCACGAAAAAGCTGACAACGAACAATGATTTTAGAATCGATAAACAATCATCGAAGAAAAGCAAAACTATCGCATGAAAATAGGGCCGAATCAATTATCTTTATTGAACTTCAAATGAATTTATCTCGCCCACGAAAAAGCTGACAACGAACAATGATTTTAGAATCGATAAACAATCATCGAAGAAAAGCAAAACTATCGCATGAAAATAGGGCCGAATCAATTATCTTTATTGAACTTCAAATGAATTTATCTCGCCCACGAAAAAGCTGACAACGAACAATGATTTTAGAATCGATAAACAATCATCGAAGAAAAGCAAAACTATCGCATGAAAATAGGGCCGAATCAATTATCTTTATTGAACTTCAAATGAATTTATCTCGCCCACGAAAAAGCTGACAACGAACAATGATTTTAGAATCGATAAACAATCATCGAAGAAAAGCAAAACTATCGCATGAAAATAGGGCCGAATCAATTATCTTTATTGAACTTCAAATGAATTTATCTCGCCCACGAAAAAGCTGACAACGAACAATGATTTTAGAATCGATAAACAATCATCGAAGAAAAGCAAAACTATCGCATGAAAATAGGACCGAATCAATTATCTTTATTGAACTTCAAATGAATTTATCTCGCCCACGAAAAAGCTGACAACGAACAATGATTTTAGAATCGATAAACAATCATCGAAGAAAAGCAAAACTATCGCATGAAAATAGGGCCGAATCAATTATCTTTATTGAACTTCAAATGAATTTATCTCGCCCACGAAAAAGCTGACAACGAACAATGATTTTAGAATCGATAAACAATCATCGAAGAAAAGCAAAACTATCGCATGAAAATAGGGCCGAATCAATTATCTTTATTGAACTTCAAATGAATTTATCTCGCCCACGAAAAAGCTGACAACGAACAATGATTTTAGAATCGATAAACAATCATCGAAGAAAAGCAAAACTATCGCATGAAAATAGGGCCGAATCAATTATCTTTATTGAACTTCAAATGAATTTATCTCGCCCACGAAAAAGCTGACAACGAACAATGATTTTAGAATCGATAAACAATCATCGAAGAAAAGCAAAACTATCGCATGAAAATAGGGCCGAATCAATTATCTTTATTGAACTTCAAATGAAACTTAAAAAGGGCATATATACTTAGTATATTTATACTATATGCTCAGTATATGCTTGAAAAGGACAAATCATTGAAATATTGTCTATAAATTTATTTCATCAAAATGAATAGATAAAATTGTTGCTAATCTTCTCAAAATACGGTCGATTCAGAAATGCTAATGCTAGCGTCAAAGGCGGGGATAAGATAACGGTAAAATTCCATGAGTTATTACTTAAAACATTCATTTTGATGAATTTTGGGCAAATGTACAAGGATTTGTAAATTTATTTGCAAAAGGGATTTGTATGAAAAACTAAATAAATATAATTTTAAAACTATACATCATAAGTTATAAATAAATACGACCCGTTTAAGGAAATGCTGCAATTTATTAGAGAAAAAAAGTATAAATAAAAATATTACGTGTAAAAATATTATGCCAGAATAGTAGAATATGATAATATGATAATATTATGTTATTATGAATAGTATAATATTATGTTATTCAGTAGACACTGTTTCCATTTCAGGATTAAATATGACACGATCACACTAAATTAATGAACTATTAAAATACCAATTAATAAAAATCAATCCTTACGCTTTTAAAAGTTTATTTTCATACAAACAAACGATTTTCATACAAACACCCAATTTCCGGACAAACAAACGTTTGTTTGATCGAACGTTGACCAATGGAATCATCGACTATTTAATATATTTCAAACAATATAACTTTGAGAGATAAAATTATACCATTATTTCAAAAGAAAGCTTTTGAAAGCGAAACGTAACTTGAGGCGCGTTGCTAATAATTTCTCAACCCGTAGCACACTGATGATGTATGTGCTAAAGTTACGTGTATGGTAAGTATGATTAGCCGAACGTTTAGTTTTCCAAGTCCAGGAAACTCAAGCTTCATGACGAAAATGCAAGCTACGTTAGTATTTAGCATATAGTTAATTCTTAATGCATTAATCCCCGGCAGTGGTTCTTAATAATTCGGTTCAATTTCTTTATATATATATATATATATATATATATATATATATATATATATATATATATATATATATATATATATATATATATATATATCACTATGTTTTCCTCATGAAGAGGCATAAACACCAGGCAGCATTCTATATATACTCATCAGATCAAGAAATAGAACCGAATTATTCTTGCATTATTTAAAGTCGCTACGTATGCCCAGTCATCCTATGTGTGACGACAAACTTCACAACGGTATACGCGTTTCGCTCTAACGGAGCTCATCAGTACCGTGACTTCTATAATCATCTATAGGCACCTTAACACACGCTTAAACAGTGTTTAAAGCTCGAAAAACAGAACTACCCTTAATCTGAATCATCGAAGGGAATTTAGCATAATCTCTGTGCATGGCAGTGACTATTACAGCTTAACCATGCATCAGGCACTAAATTCTTTTTAATAGAAATGCTGTTTAACAGGGACACTAAATATATAAAATTTGTTGTTACACCCGCCCTGGGACACACAATGATGTACTCATGAAAATATCACTATGTTTTCCTCGTGATGAGGCATAAACACCAGGCAGCATTCTATATATCATCATCAGATCAAGAAATAGAACAGAATTATTCTCGCAATATTCAAAGTCGCTACGTATGCCCAGTCATCCTATGTGTGACGACAAACTTCAACAACGGTATACGCGTTTCGCTCTAACGGAGCTCATTAAAGTCACGGTACACAATCGGATTTAATACTATAAAAATGTATCCTTCAAAGGATCATGTGAAAAAGCAAGCAACGACAGCAAGTAAAATTTCTGCCGAATAAAATTAGGAAGATCCGGAAAGCATATGGTAGTTTAAAGAGGTAATGCCGATGCTACAACGTAAGAAAATTCATGAAGATGCTTTCTTGATATATCACAAGGCAGCCGAAACGACTGATGGTAGTTCATCCTACTGATGAGTGCTGCCGGCTACCATCAGCTCGTCTAGGAGTGATAAGGAAGTCTGCTCTACTTGTAATCGAACTCCGGTTTTTGGCAACATTTACAATTATAAAACTGAAGCTTATCAGCTCCCGGACACATTTTAACACAATCGGATTTAATACTATAAAAATGTATCCTCCAAAGGATCCTGTGAGAAAGCAAGCAACGACAGCAAGTAAAATTTCTGCCGAATAAAATTAGGAAGATCCAGAAAGCACATGGTTAGTTTAAAGAGGATAGGGCCATGCTACCACGTTAGCAAGTTCTCGGAAATGCATATTCAAAATATCACAAGACAGCCGAAACGACTGATGGTAGTTCACCCTACAGATGAATGCTGCCGGCTACCATCAGCTCGTCTAGGAGTGATAAGGAAGTCTGCTCTACTTGTAATCGAACTCCGGTTTTTGGCAACATTTACAATTATAAAACTGAAGCTTATTAGCTCCCGGAGCACAGTTTAACACATCCAGATATAAAATTATAAAAATGTATCCTCCAAAGGATCCTGTGAGAAAGCAAGCAACGACAGCAAGTGAAATTCCTGCCGAATAAAATTAGGAAGATCCAGAAAGCACATGGTTAGTTTAAAGAGGATAGGGCCATGCTACCACGCTAGCAAGTTCTCGGAAATGCCTATTTAATACATCACAAGGCAGCCGAAACATATGATGGTAGTTCACCCTACAGATGAGTGCTGCCGGCTACCATCAGATCGTCTAGGAGTGATAAAGAAGTCTGCTCTACGTGTAATCGAACTCCGGTATTTGGCAACATCTACAATTATGAAACTGAAGCTTATTAGCTCCCGGAGCACAGTTAAACACATTCAGATATAAAATTATAAAAATGTATCCTCCAAAGGATCCTGTGATAAAGCAAGCAACGACAGCAAGTGAAATTCTTGCCGAATAAAATTAGGATGGCCGGAAAGCACATGGTTTGTCTAAAGAGGCTAGATTCATGCTACCACGTTAGCAAATTCTCGGAAATGTCTATTTTATATATCACAAGGCAGCCGAAACGACTGATGGTAGGTAGTTCACCTTACTGATGAGTGCTGCCGGCTACCATCAGCTTGTCTAGGAGTGATAAGGAAGTCTGCTCTACTTGTAATCGAACTCCGGTTTTTGGCAATACCGGAGTATTGCCAAATACCCGGTATTTACATCATATATATGATGCCTGAACATAGTGATTTATTTACGAGTACACCATTTAGTGTCCCAGGACAGGTGTAAACAACAAATTAAAAATATATATAATTTGTTGTTACACAATTGTATAACAATTATTGTATAGCAATAATTTGTTGTTATACAATATATATAATAGTGGTGCACGGATGTGCTGAGTAGACAACTGTCCAGGATTACTTGCGAAATATGGCATTTATACGAAATGGTGTTGCTTGATAGACTGGACTTCGATTTACGACTTTCAGTCACCATGTCACTTCTAGACGACCAATGAGTACCCGGCAACACTCATCAGCAGAATGAAGTACTCACTTACCGTTTCCAATTGCTGTGTGACATTGCGAATAAAGGGTTTCCGACACTTTGCTTAATTGTCTGAGGCTTACGCTTTTAACCAGATCAAATTGCAGTGCGGACCATCCTTAAACACTAGGCAGAGGTTGTTGCTGAATTGTCGCTGCACTCGTTGGATCCTTAATGGATACGGGAGGTATAATAGTAGTGAAAGGATGTGCTGAGTAGACAACGCTCCAGGTTTCCTTTCGAAATACGGCATTTTTACTAAATGGTACTGCTTGATAGACTGGACTTCGATTTACGACTTTCACTCACCATGTCACTTCTAGACGACCAAAGAGTACCCGGCAACACTCATCAGTAGAATGAAGTACTCACTTGCCGTTTCGGTTGCCTGTTTGACATTGTGAATAAAAGACTTTCCGACACTTTGCTTAATTGTCTAAGGCTTACGCTCTCGGCGTAAGCCTTAGACAATTAAGCCTTAATTGTCTAAGGCTTACAATCGTCAAGCTTATTCTCAATTATCATGTATTTATATATTTCACTTGCCCCATTATTTTTATTCTGGGTATGAAACAGCGCGTGAGCTACTGCCCCGTCTGTTGGATTCTTCTGTTTTATATCTGCCATCCTATTGTTTATGCGTATGTTTAAGCCATTAGACGTTTCGCCTATATATTGCATTGAGCAAATAACACGTGGCCAAATACATGCAGTTTTTTGTATTACAAGTAGTACTAGGTGACACTCTATATTTGAGACCTGTCACTGAGCCTGAGAAGTAGTTTCCTGAGACTATAAGACTACAAGTTTTACACCGACATCTCCTACACGGCTAACACGATGCTACCACTGAATTTGAGATTGTCATTGTATCACGTCTAATTGTCGGAGCAACCAAAAACCCTCGTATCGTGTTTATATTCCGAAATAATATAACAGGTTCCCTTCCATTCATACCGGTATGTCTATAGGCAGATATATATACATATATATAGTTTATTATTAACCAAACGCCCAGCAATTAGGAAGAGAACACTTCTTTTACTTTTCGACTTTCGCCTTCTTTAGAAATTGTATGTTATTTAATTCTCAAACTTTTTCGAAACTGAATATAATTTTATGTAATATTTTGAATTGGTGTCATATATATCACTATGTTTTCCTCATGAAGAGGCAAAAACACCAGACAGCATTCTATATATCCTCATCAGATCAAGAAATAGAACCGAATTATTCTCGCAATATTCAAAGTCGCTACGTATGCCCAGTCATCCTATGTGTGACGACAAACTTCAACAACGGTATACGCGTTTCGCTCTAACGGAGCTCATCAGTACCATGACTTCTATAATCATCTATAGGCACCTTAACACACGCTTAAACAGTGTTTAAAGCTCGAAAACAGAACTACCCTTAATCTGAATCATCAGAGGAAATTTAGCATAAACACTGCATGGCAGTGGGTATTGCAGTATACCATGCATCAGACACTAAATTCCTTTTAATATAAATGCTTTTATATTTAGATACTTGCAATTCCTTATAAATAGCCACTTGAAAAATCAAATTTTCGAAACGCGTTGCTGCAAAAAATATGTTTAATTCTAATTACACAGATTATATAAATTTTGTTTTTGTAATGAACGTCAATTATTTGTACAAAGTTATAAATTTTTGGAACGAATATAAATGAAAGTAGTTTATTCCAATAAAATATTTCAATCGCTAACATTCTGATTTATTTAAACATTCAACAATGAATTTAAACAACAAACTATAGATTTTAATTTCGGATAGCAGAAGCTTAGAAATATTGAGAAAAGTTTAAGTAACAATGTCGTTTTTAGTAAAAAGGTTTCAACTTTGTTGACAAAAATTTATAAATATTTTTAAATGATGGCAGATATAAAAGCTCGATGTCTGAAGGCTACAAGACAGCAAATCAAAGTTGGCAGAGCATTGTAAATACAGCATAACTATGTAAATACCAGCTGTTATCACTTGATCGGACATCAGTTAGTGGATAAGTTTACAAATCATTTTACTCTATTATGCGCCTAACTGCATTAATATGATATGCAGTTTTTAATTTTAAAAAAGTCAAAAATATTATTTATTAAAAGATATTAACGAACTCAGTATTGAGATTAATAATAGCATATCGTTAAAAAAGGTTTTATAAAAACCTTTTTATAAGGTTTTTAAGGTAACTCTTAATCATAATGGATGGAATAATTCTAGAAAGATTTACCTAATTCATGTGATATGATTATAGATAAAAAATATTTTAATCAAGTTTAACAGAAATTAAAAATAAACTTTGTTTTATAATCAAATACATGATTTTTTAGAGACAATTTTGTTTTTGAGACATTTAATTGACTCAAGTTAAACGCAAATTGTTTTCGATTCAGATTTTACTGACTGTTTTAAAGCGATAACGTTTATTTTTAAATTATCTTATTTGATATGTTAATTGTCGAATAGTAATTGACTTTTGCTAGTTGGTCAATTTGGAAATTACAAACTAGAAAATAAGAATGCAATCCTTTAGGCATTCCATGATTTAAAAAGTTGCCGTATATGCATGCAAACTTTGATATTAAATCTTATGATATCATCATTTGATAATCAATTTTGTTTGGCGAAAATAAAAGTAATGAGTCTGAATTTTATTTGGTACATTCATATAGCAAACATTTAATGATTACATATTTGGTAGAAGGACATGATAAAGACGAAATCATGATTGGTAAACAACAGCTATTATTGGTAAACAACATGTATTTTATGCAAGGGTACGTTACTACAGATGTAGAAGAGACATCCTTAAACTATTTTTCTTTTTGCTTTGCTTTTCGTTTATTAACTAATGCATTAGCATTGTTAGTTATCAAAGCAAGCCGGTCTCGCCAAATACACTTTGCCAAAAAAATATTATTGTCTTGCAATGCTTGACCAATGTCTTTCAGAAACGTAAGTTCACGAGAATGACGATTTTTAGATTTCGGCATATTTTTGTTGATATTTAAAATAGATATATTCAAGTTAATATCCTCATCGTTAACTTTGTTTTTATGGAAAGATGCGTCGGAATCCTTTGATTTGCATGGCTGCATTTCAACGTTGTTACTCGAAATAAATAAAATATCCTCCAAGCAAAGTGATAACATCTTAGTGAGCTTCAGTGTTTTATGGACGGCAACCTGCATTTCACTTTTAACATCCAAAGTAGATTCATCTTGAACATCGGGAAAATAATCTTGAACGTCTTTCAGAGTAGCATAGTACTTATCGTAGAAGTTTACACGTTCCTGCAGCATACAAACAACGATTAAACGGTTATTTTACCAAGCACGACAACTTGCAGCTGTCGTCAAATATGAGTTTTATCGTTGTGTCGCAAAACATGACAACGTGTAATCAAAAACGACAATAGAATGAAGCAAACAATAGGTAATGAAACTGCAAAAAAATAAAGAATTAAACGATATTAACATACATTAAGTGAAATAAGAACTTAAAGCATGAAAGAATCCAACACAATATGCAATCATTTTATTTAATTCACTCGTAAATAATAAAAATTATTAAAATTTAAATAATTCGCATTTATTTTTCATTCAATTATTAAAAAGAGAATAAGCTTTTATTTATGAAAATATACAAGTAATTAATTAAATAATTAATTAAAAATTTAGTATTTAATTAAAATAAAAAAACTAAATTTTTTTTACTTTTCCATGAAATAATATTTAAGATTAGAAAGCTATTATTATTTACAACATGTCTAAATTACAAGATGTTTGTAGTCCTAAATTATTTTGATCATTAGATAATTTCGAAAACTTACGAAGACACTATCAAAGACTTACGAAGAGACTTTAAATTACAATAAAGCAGTGTAAGCAGCAGTGAAAACGAGAAAAAGCAAAATGTTTTTAATTGTTCATCGATACAACTCTATTTTCTTAAGAGTTGAATATAAAATTGGATAACGAGATTTATTTATTTTATAAATTAACATTAATTTATATTAATTTAAAGAGGATATTTATAAATTTATAAATGGCTATGCGTTTGTCATCAGATTTAATGTGCGATTTATTTTTAACTTGAGATTGATAGTTTGATTCAAGTACAAAACTACTAAACTTGCCATATCATCCTTAAAACATTAGATTTAAGGTGATGTACAATCTGATGGGAACACAATGTCAATTGAAAATTCAATAAATAGATTAATAAATCTCGTTAGCAAATTTCGCATTTAATAAAATTTTATTTATTTATTATTATATTTTTTTATTTTTAAATATTAAAAATAATTTTTTAATTATTTTATACATTACAATTGCAAAACTCAATTGTATGTTCATGCCATTTGCTTCTAGTATACTTAAACTAAGCAACACAAAAAAGCGACCGAGATAATTTAAGCTATCTTATCCGCGAAGTAAAAATAAAATTTTAGAATTGAACAATTATACGATTAGAAGATATGTAACGAAATTATTATCAACGAAGTAAAGTATCCTGCAGTTAAGATCTTGGCTAGGATCGATTATTGTGTTACATAAGTTTGGAAAATATAAAGTTTAAAAATTATAAATTTGATACGGGTTTAGAAAATACTTAATTAAAGAAATAATTAAATTAAACGCAGGCTTAATTCAAGTATTGAATACTTAAATTTCGAAAAAATAGGTTTAATTTAAGAAAGAAACAAGATCTAATGTTGTGAGATAAAAACCGCAAAATCAACAGTGGTAAAATTCTCAAATCAATAAAATACTTTAGCGATTTAAGCGTAGGTCGATATGATTATTAGTAAATTGAGATAGTTTAAAAATTTTCATTGAGAGCATAACTTAAACACGATCTCTGTTTTCAATAATACATTAACAGTTCATATAGCGAGATATAAAAATCACGGATTTAATGCAAACCATTAAAGCATTTTAAATTTTAAACTTAAAATTAACTTTACGCTATAATGTCATTATATAATTTAAGAACGAACTGGAAACACTAATATTGCGAATGAAAAAGCTTTAATAACAAAGCTATGACACTAAATGCTAAAAAATAGACACTAATATCGAAGATGATATCTTTATGATAACGAATTGTTTCAAAAAAGCTTATTTGACTCGATATATCTGCTGAAAATTAGTTTCTTTGAGATCCTCCTACACTGCTCTTAACCCGTAATAAACTAATGATAACAAACATTTAGATGCTTATTCAATATGACTGGAAGTCCAACGAACTTTTCGCTTAACTTCAAGAAAATTAGGCTATCTATTTTAATTAGAGATCCGTAAAATTAACGAATTATATACAATCATCTGCCTAAGCATTCACAACTTTCGTATAATGAGATTAACAATCAAATCATTGCATTGACAAAACTTGTCAATGTTTGAAACGCTATTCAACTTCATTGTATGTTCAATGTTCAATGTCTACTTCATTCTATTTCAGAATGAAGTAGACATTCAGAGTTTGAAGAGCGGATGCAAGCTAACAGATCTGCAATACAAATAATGAACAATTCGGAAGCCTGCAATAAAACAGTTCAAATAATTGATCTTATTAGTTAATTTGAAATAACACTAACCCAAGCAACAAGAATCTTAATTGAATGAACTAATTTTATAAAAGAATTTCTAGATACAAGTCATACATGGCCGCCTAAATCAATTATTTTTAAGTAAAATATGTTTTTCCTGATGGTGCTGACTAAAAACGTTAGTCAAGATTGCGCCTATTCTGCTTCGAAATTAAAACTTGAAATTAATTTGGAACAAAATAATCCACATACTGGTGCAATATCTGGAAAAGATTTGCTGACTATTGGTTTCTCAACAGATGCGCTTGTCACAGGTTTTGATGTCTCAGACGGCGTGATAGATTTCGAATCTAAACAATAAGTTCACAAATTTAAAGCTACGTAATCACAATTATTTAGAAGCAAACTTGCTTTTGAACGCGAAATTTCAAAGAATGACGAAATGCCGTTCTTTAAGGTACAACATTTAATTGCTTTTTCTAGATATAGAGAATAATTACAATAATTCTAGATACATAATTTAAATATTTAATATTTTATTCACTAATTAATTTGTGATAATTTGTAATCAGTTGATTAAACAAATATGAGATTTTTATGATTTGGATTTATAGGTAAAAATAATTATAATTGAAATTTTTAATACAATTAACCGATTATTTGATACAATCATATAATCTTATAAAAAAGGATTTTATGATTTCTATTTATCGTAAATCAATTCTGTTTAAAAATAACTTAAAGTTTTTGATACAAAAACTTTAAGAAACTAAGTATTTTGGTAGCAATAAAAAAATTGCCCTTAGATAAAGAAACTTCAATAAAATCAATAGTTTAAAATTAAACTTTAATTTAAGATTATTAAATTTACAACTTTAATATAAGATTTTTATGATTTCGATTTATCGGAATCAATGTTAAAAATTAAACTTTAATTGTTGCGAACGATATGGCAAATAAGAAATTTTTATTCGTTGAGGAAATTGTTGCAAAAATCAAGTAAAGAATTAGATGCTCATTAAATTAAAACATATAATTTGTTAATTATTTAGAACTTGAAACAAATTTATCATGTGTAATTTTGACAAAGTACTTAATTTATAAATGTCCAGAAAAAATCTATTAGTTGCAAACAAAATACAAACGAATTAAAGGTGATACGATTTTTGTTTAAAGAAATAATTATTCGTTTAAAAAGGTTTTCCATCAGCTATGCATTGGTCACAAAAATGTTTTATTATTTGAATAACGACAAGCTGAGAATATTTTTACATTTCAACTTTTTGTTTGTTTTGCAGTCATAGTTATCACTATGATTATCACTATCATTATCACAACTTGTCACGTTTCTGTTAAGTGCATCGAAGGAGTTGCAATTCATTTTAGTTTGTAATAAAATAAGAAAAACTATTAAATAATATTTATCAAATATCTACCGTAATATTAATATTTATAAGAAAACTTATCAACACAAATTAAATATTATTTAATGTAATTAAATATTAAAAGATATTTTATTATTTTAATACTAAAACAAACATCGATGGTTTAGAAATTATTGAAACAAAATTGTCAACAGAACGTATAATTTGCGTCAGTTTATGACTGAAGATTTTTATGATGAACAACGCATCTGCTAAATGACAAATTTAGAAATTCGAAAATCAAAAACTTTGTAACAGTCTAAACAAAGAGAAAAACTAAAATACCTTTATTCGTGGTTATAACGTAATTATGGTCATTTATCGTAATAACCTTGAAGCTAGACATATTTGAAAATAATTGCTCCAATGTTGAATGGTGTCCAATGTTCAGTGGAGTATTGTATCGGTCCTAAAACACGTATGTATAAAGATCGAACACTAAAGAAAGCTAAACGAACAAAATATAATCTCCAAATTGAGTGTATATTTATTCCCTCAGGATAATCTTTAACGATCTAAAGTTAGAACAGTGAAGAAAAGCAATGAGAAAAATTACCACGAACCCGTAAAAGTCTATCCGTAATAAGCACCTCGTCGCAGTCAACAAATTTTGTAACTGGTAAAGTATGCTCGTTTGGTATTGGTGATCGTAAAGACAAAGAATTTGATAATTGTTCAATTACTACAGTAGGCTGCTGAGTAGTATGACAATCGTTATTTTGCCTTATATGAAACACAGAAGGCAATAGCGGTCTAACTTGTACTGGATGTGCTATTCGATTTAACGCTAATTGAGCTAAATATTATATTTGCTTAATAAAATATATAACTTAAACGTATTCAATAACTTAGTCTATTATAGTGATTTAGGAATAATGTCTAAATTACCTGTTTTAAATCGACTTAGAAAAACTCGATTAAAGTTTTCATCAACAACAATCTGAGGTTCAAGTTTTGCTAATTGTGATCGTAATTCGTCAGGGGTTTGAAAGTTAACGTTCGATGTTTTGGCGATTTCATCTCTTAAATTTTTCAGAGAAACTCCGTTTGGAAAGCGAGAAAGATATTGCAAAATCTAAAAGGAATATATTTACAACTCTATCAGAGTGAGTGACCTAAAATATGTCTTTCGGATCTAAGAAATACACTTAGAATTTGTAAATTTTAAGAAAATATTAAATTTGATTATAAATTGTATATTAATTGTCAAAGCCAAATCAACAATTAAATACAATAATTATGTTAGTTTAGAATAAATGCTAATAATTTCCTGTAAAAATTAACTAAGACAATATTTTTATTTTAAGTTTAGTTTTCAGTTAAGTTTAGTCAAGATTATTAAAAAATGAATAATAAAACAATTTTTTAAATAACTATTTTAAATAATTTCAATTCAGAAAAGAATTTTCATCCTGTTATGAATGGATTTATGAAGTCGTTTTATGAATGGATTTATGAAGTCGTTTTATGAATGGATTGAAATAGATAAAATAGTGTATTACAAAAAAGATAAGAGGTCCTCAAAAGAAACTGATATTCTAGTAGGTTTCGGTCCCGGTTCCACAGCAAATCAGCAGAGTCAAATAGAAAAATAAAAGCTGAATATTAAAATTAAATAATTGGCATTGACTGCATTCCTGATTGCTATGTGCTGGTATTTTTTTAAAAAGTTGCTAACATGTTAAATGAAAAATAGCTTGAACGAGATGTATGTGCTACAATTGAATATTAGCACATTTTGGGAAAATAAAACAAATGTCCTGCATTCTGATCTATACTTTTGACGGCTACAATTGAATAACGATTAGCTGTTTCGTCGGGAGAAGATATTTATAATCAGGTATCCTTGGAGTACTAATTTAGCGACTCTATAGAAAATTAACACATTATGGGCAAAATAAAACAAATATGCCCTGCATTTTGATTTAAACTTTTGACGGCTACAATATGGCGGCTTATAGAGCAACATAGAAGATGCTAAATAATTATGATTTCTTCCCGGATATAAAACGCTACTTTTAATTGCCCAATCTAGATAACTGTTTGAATATTGTAGGCAGCATGTACTGGGAATTAAAGTTATCTCTGTTTGTCAGATCAATAGTATTTTTTATTTAGAATAAAACAGAATTAAAATTTATGAGCTACAAAGAAATGCATAAACGATACGATAACTATAATGAAATAAGTAGGAATAAGCTTATGAAAAATTTCTTTAGTGATAAAACATTAATTTAATAAGAAAATATCACAGCCGTCCTGAACAAGCATGTTTGCATCCGTATACATTTCAAAAACTGAACGCTCACTGCACGACATTTTGGCGTACTCGCACACTTTACAATATATCTAAAATTCCTATTTAGTGGTTTAGTAGACAAAATCGCAGAGTCCATAGTATGATATATCATAAGAATCTACCAAAACTCTAGGTATCAGATGAGTATCTAACTGATTACAAAATATTGAAAAGAGATGCACGTTTATCCGAGATATCCGACTATTTATTTTTCCTTGAAGATGGTTTGCCAAAAACAATATAAATATATATATTCGTATTGAGAGAGAACGCATTGATAGAGCCGGGTAGATTATGGAATGAAAAGCGACCAAAAGCGACAGAGTCGTATGCATTCAAAAGCCATGGAATTTGGGAGTATTGCATCTACCATATGTAGTTATTTCATCCATCACATATGGTGTGTGAAACTGGTATCCATTATGAGTATTTAGCCATGTATATAATAGCATTGATCAAACCAAAAAATATACAAAAATGATATTTGCCTTGGTCAATGATAGAACGTTCTAAGCTGGCACGTTTAAAATCCGATTATTTCGCAACGATTGAAATCACGCATTCCGTATAAAAAGACAGAATTCACATATTCAATAACTGCATTGATTCGAAGACGAAGGAATACATTATCATTAGGATAGCGTATAGTCAATTAAATAAAGTCGACCAAAGATTCGCTTTAATATACCTAGACTAAAGCTGTCTAGATACAACATTCTACTCAGCAATGCGTTGATTTTACGATAGAACAGTTTACAATGTAAATTTACTTTTACCGAAATTATTATAAAATTACCGATCAACTAATTGTCATCAAAACACGTTGTTTTTATAAATATTAAGATATAACAATAAAATGGTGTGTGAAATATGTAGAACGACTCATCGATTATATTATTGCATGTTCATTTCTGGCGACTTAGTTAGTTCCTCTGGGTCGGTTTGTAGAAGTCTATACGCTCGTACATTTGTAACAAATGTGTTAATATCTTCGTGACAATTTGATGCAACATACTCTCGAAAGGGTTTGGGTATACTGCGTTTGATAACTCTGTGCAATCTTTGAGTGACCACGGTTTTAACAAGACTGATGAAATCTTTAGTTGACTCACAGCTAAGGTTATTTAAGCTATTGAGAAACAAGATTTCCTCGCAATCTCTGTCGTGAACTTGACGATCAATGTAAAGATCTTTTGAATATTGTTCAATATCATCTGTAGATAATTTTTGATCTATTCTCAATCGTGGATGCGAATCTAAATTTTCCTTATCTTCTCGGTACTCAGTTTCATTGGTACTTGATCGCTGCTGGTCACAGTTGATATCTACATAAAAATACGAGTAGCGATCACCTTCCTAAAAACCATCAGATACGGTTATTGCAATAATTAAAAGACGAGACATCAATAGAGCATCGCGAACTGTAAAATGTAATGCAAAATCTATTAATAATACGTAGTAAAAACATAAGCAAGCTCGCGCAACGTATACGTTATCAGAAAAGTAGAAAGTCGATTTTATTCATGGCATTTGCTTTTGCTAGACTTTGCCCTTACACACAAAGTATATCAAATGAAATGACAAAGACATTTGGTTGTGAAAATTCTTGTCCGGAACGAAATGATAACCATTATAGATCAAAAATTAAAATATGGTCATCGCGAAATCGATTGTTTTAGATGAAGGTATTAATTGCATAATAATTTAAACTTCAATTATGCTATTATCTTGACTCAAAAACGAATATTAAAACACTTTGTTCAAGTGATTATTACACTTTAAAAATATTTTTTAGTTAAAATACAATTTTACGGATTTAACGAAAAGTAAAATATGTAAATATCAAATATAGCCAGAAACATATAAAATATAAGGTACTGCTATTTAACGAAAGTAAAAATTTCCTTTATTTCAAAGATATGAAATCATTGCTTCAATTGCTTCCTATAGATAGCATATTGTGAAAGGTAAAATTAACAAAAGAAAGATTAGAGATAAAAAATCTGATAAAAAATAAATCGTTTGTATGGGTATAAATAAATATAAGCTGACATTCACAGTAAAATAATATATTAATTTGCATAGTATAAGATGCACTTTATTTATCTTATGATCACATTATAACGAAATATTAAGTAAAATTTCTTTAAATATTCAACGTTATTAATAAAATAATTTAATTTAAAATATTAAATTGCATAATATAAAAAAGTAAAAGTAATAGAAACTATGGCGTTATTATTTCTGCACATAAACAAGGAAGTTAATAAATATTTTTATAGAAAAGTTAGTAAACTTCAAAATCTATAGGTAATTCATTACATCTAGCAAAAAAAGTTAGAGTTTTTAAAATGGAATGAAAATAAAGTTTGTCGGTTGAAAATCTGCAAACGAATTTGTAAACTTATTTTCTCATAATTGAATACTGCAATATTGAAATACAAGAGTATACTAGTGTTTATAAACAATAATTTAAAATGATGTTGTCATTTATTAATAATTATTTATTAATAAATATAAAATTTACGTAAATTATTAATTATTAATTTTAATAATTAAAATTAATAATTGATTTTAAAATTGATTTAATTTCGGTAAAGGGAGCATCCAACTGGTTATCTGCTAGACCGTCAGAATACCTAAAAAATCACTTAAGTAAAAATCAATTACAGAATGCACTCGCATTTAGATATTGTTGGCACCCTCCTAATGCTCCAGCTTTTTGTCTATGTGGCCAACGCTTCAGCACACGCCACGAACTAGCTTGCCAAGCTGGTGGATTGCCAACGATAACACAATTTCATTCGTGATTTTTTTGCGAAAGAATTTTACTCTACTTTAGTTGTGCGGTATCAGTTGAACCAATACTTCAGCCAATCCTACCCGAGAACGTGTTCGAAAACGGAACATGGACTAGAGGGTAGAATGCAAAAGCTGATATTGAATGTTACGGCTTATACTGAGATAGTACAGAGCAGTCAATACTCGACATTTGCAAGCCATTTGGCTCCGTCCTACTCCGTCAGTTCTGTGGAGAGCCAGTTCCGCTACCACGGATCGAGGAAGGTCGCCAAGTACAGTGAATGTGTAGCGATATTTGAAAGAGCAGGTTTCTCCCCTGTGGTTCTTGCGTCAAATGGGGGATTTGGTCAGGGCGCACAGTCATTACTAAAACGTATACCTAAGCTAAAAGCCGACAGAGGACGTTAACTTTACAACGACATTGTCAGCTCAATGCGCTCTATGATTGGAATAAAATTGGCAAAAGCTGTGTCAATGTGCGTAAGGGCTGCGAGATCGACGTTAAACAGATCGGTGCTCATCTGATAACCCTAATTTTTAAGGCCACTTAATGCAAACAGCCGTTTCAATTCCAACGTAAACATTGCATTTTGAATATTATTAACACGGTAAGATCCACTTTGAGGGTAACCAATTCTTTGTATGCTGGCAATAAAGTATATTCTGTATTATTTATTAATAAAAATTAAATAATTTTTGGTTATGTGGTATGCTTGTTGACTCAATACTACTCAATCATTTATAGACTAGAATGGAATAAAACGAGGTGACGATTTATATCCGGTATTTCGGTGACGCAAGGAACGCTATTATCCATGATTGTGATCAATAAATTTTAATCACCAATAGTATCATAATGAATGATATAATTAATATATTATTTAAATTTAGAATCTAAAGCTAAACAATAATTACAAAATATCGTTTAAACGAAAGGATTAAAAAATATTAAGATTAAAGTTAATTATCAATAATTAAGATTAATTTTTAAAATTATTAAATTAAATTATTATAATTTTATTATTGTTAATTCAAAATGATGATCGAATTTATAAATTAATGTTAAAATTAAAATTATTTTATCATTTAATTTACAAACTTAGTTTATCCTTTTTAGATTATCAGCTCAATTTGAAAATTAAATCTAAAATTCGATATTTTCGACTATTATCGTATAAAACAGTATAACTTGCCATTGATGACATTCTTGTAGAAGTGATGAGTTTATTATCTTGTATATTTTGCTGATAAAAGTTCGGTGCCTTCTCTTCATTGTTCATGGCCGAATTTAATGTACACATAGATTTCAGTGAATCCGCAAGTCGGTGAGTGCTCTGAGTAGCAGGGAATCTAATCGAACTAGGATTATACGAACCAGTCATTATTAATGGACTCATCCTTGCATTGCTTGATATTACAGATTGATGTGAATGACCACCGTTGTTCATGTATGACGACGAAGAGCCGACCGTTGTTGTACGGTGATTACCATAATTGGTTGGCTTCAAATCAAGCTCACGATGTGGATTTTTATCAAAATTAGATGCAATGTTTTGCATATTACTTGCTTGTTTTGATGATCCTATCATTTTATTCTGATTAGTAACATTGCGGTTTCTTCGCCTAGCTCTGGCCGCCCGATTATTGCCAGTTGTCGAGCATACATTCGATGATCTATGCATTGGCCCGCGCATTCCTTGCATCTTTGGTTTCTTCGATGTTCTTTGACGACTCACAAGCTGCTGAATATTCCTTGTAGATGCGTCTGCTATCGCATGATAAATAAATCCACCATTATGTTGTTCAATACGGCATACATCTGGTATTTTCGCTAGAAGACTGTGAAGAGTGGTACATCCATACTCGCGAAAATTTATGTCATTGCCAACAAATTCTTTGTAGTCACGGATAAGCTCATTGGCAGTAAATCCGTTTTTAGCTGCAATTAAAACAGACCGAATGTCGCTTTTCAGCAAATTCAAGCTATCATCACTCATTCTAAAACTTTTAAATATGAAGAGAGTCAACACATTTATATTAAAACTTATTATAATATAATTACAGGACGAAATATTGCTCTAAATTATAAAAATATTTTATAATTTTTTTTAATATATTAAATATATATATTTAATATATTAAATATATTATATTTAATATAATATATTTAATATATTGGATGCTTTATTCCATGTATTTTCTAATAAATTAAAAATATAACATTTCAGTGATTAAAAAGTTAAAATAACAAACTTTAAAACAACAAAACGATAAATTACATAAATGTAAAATAATATAAACTTAGAAGATATAGCCTTTTAATAAAATAGCATTTAAGGAAACAAAACTTTAATACGGGCATAGTATCAACACTTAAATTTTAACAAATAGCAAAAAGAAATCAAAAACTCGTATAAATGCAAAAATGTGTTAAATGAACAATTTATCAGAAAAATAAAGAAGCATTTGGCGAACCGATAAAACACAATCTTAGAAACCAGGAAAATCAACCATTAATCAATCATATTCTGAAATAAAATGCTTACGTCAAAATTTATAATTAAATGGATGGGAAACATGATCAGGAAGTCGCGAGATTAAAAGGAACGACAATAGATGTACGTTAGGTAGTTCAAGTATTTCCTGTTAAGCTGATGCTGATTAATAGGAGCGAGGGAGCAATTTGAAAATTCTAGAGAGGAATGTAAATCTGAGATTAAAGGGTAGAGAATACTCTTCAATGAACGAAGAAGTCCGTTCATTGAGAGAAAATAATTGTCGAGTGTTAGGGCAATGTGCAAGACGAAAATATGAAGTAGAAAACAAGTTAGGAAATCTATACGATAAAGATGCAATGTTGAACATTAAGTCATCGAACACTAATAAGATTGATGATGTTGATTTAAGCGAATAGCTATTTGAGCAGTGGGTATGAAGGTGAGTTAGAAAGGCAATTTGCAAGAAGAGTTTGAAGAAATACATGTCATGGTCAAAGCGAGGATGGAGATAAAATATATCTGCAGGTAAAGAGATAGGTTGGATGAATATAATCAAAAATAACTAACAGAAAATAATCAACTATTATTAACATCACGTTTTGATTAATGAACTTGAGGCAACTGCAAACCACAGAGATTAAACTATTATCCATTGATTTTGAACTTGAGGCAATTGCAAACCACAAACTTTTTATCCATTGATTTTGAAAATATTCGATATTGTAAACTTGTAAATTAAAATTTTTAATTCCGTTCATGCCCAGAATGAGGTTAAAACGTCATTAAAACACTTATTGAATAATTTACAAACTTAGTAAATTAGGATACAAATGCACAAAGAATGAAACTTTCAGTGAGTTTAATGCGCTTGTGTAATGCTTCTCCCCCTTGTGGCATTGCTGGTATTGCTGTTCATCGTCGCAGTATTTGACTACTATGAGACTATTAATAAAATTTTATCACGAATAATGAAATCTTAATTCACACCCAAATCCACATAGAACAAGCGATATCCTCGAATATTGTTAAATGCAACGCGAATGTATTAAAATGTATTAAAAAATGGAAAAAATAGTGTAAAAATAGTTTAAATAACTAAAAAAGGTATAAAAACTGACAATAACAGTGTTAAATGAGTGTAAAATAAAGTGTAAAAATATGTTGAAAATAGTGTAAAATAGTGTATTACATGAGGAATGTCATTCACCAATACAACTAAACTATGCAGATAAAGGCACAATCTTAAAAGGATATTGTGAAACGGATTGCTAAAAGTCAGGAAGATGTGAACTGATTAAGAACTTCATAAATGTTTTAAATCAAAAGTGAATTTTCACTCGATTTACGATATCTCTACGGAAATTAAAAATATTTAAAATCGTTTTATTATTTTAATTTAAAAAATCTACAAATCGACACAATAGATTCATTAAATTCGATGATTCGAGAATTCATCTTTAGAATATTCTGATTATAAACATGTTAATGTTGGAACGCCCCGTTATATGCGTGTTGGTTGCTCAAATGATTCAAATATTGTCATCAGATATGCCAAAACCGTTCCCTACATACTTAATGAACAAATCGATGGGGCTAAAAGCTGAAAGCAGAACATTTATGATATGGCAAATATACAACTCTTAAACCATTCGTACACTTTGGTTGCTTCTGTTAGTGTTGAAAGTGATGGATAACACTTATTTATAAAAATATAGCATATTGTAAACCTATTAGATAGAGTCAATTTAAATGAAACGAGTGGTCGTTAATCATAGTGACCTTATTCATACGGCAAATTAGATTTCCAGTTAGTACGAACTGATAAAAAATGCTTACCTATAAAACAACCATCACTGGAGAATGATTTATCTAATGATAATGGATCGCATTTGCTATCGTACTTAATGGTATGTCATTATCATGATATTGTTGAAATTAAGAGACCAGTCAGTAATAACGGATTGTTTTACTAAAAAACATCATGCAGCTAATGTATTTAAAACAACATAATTAAGCAACACAAAAATACAAACAGCTTTTGAGTTAATTCCAGACTTCTAGTTTGACAGTAATCCAGTAGGATCATAACCCACCAGGAAATACCAACACGCTGCCTTCCGACTGAACCATTCAGGATCTCTTAGACATGAAGATTCAATTGAGGCGTACTATGGTCGATAGTCTCGACGTGATGAACTTCAGAAATGTTCGTATTTGCTTTGGGAG
This sequence comes from Pomphorhynchus laevis, assembly GCA_012934845.2. NCBI lineage: Eukaryota > Metazoa > Acanthocephala > Palaeacanthocephala > Echinorhynchida > Pomphorhynchidae > Pomphorhynchus > Pomphorhynchus laevis. Next base: position 52,107 of record WNNJ02001901.1, read on the forward strand.
TCGTCCTCTTGAAAAAAGGACTAATCCCAAGTAAGCCAAAGACGCACTCACATATAATGACATACGTTGGGTACATTTCAGGGCCCAACTAGCTCTCCAGATATACTGCTAAACAAGCTCTCTTCAGGACACTGCCGATTTAAAAATGGAGAAAAGAAAGCCTTGAGACACAAATGTAATAGGATAGAACTGACGTGCATCAGGGTTATATTGGTAAACGAATTCATTTATGAAAATCAATATCTCCACTGTTAACAATTCTCGCAGGCAACAATGGACCTGAATAAAGAGATAATAAAAGGAATGGAGATGCGGTTAAAGGCTGCAAAAAAAGTCAAGAAAGGCAGCTACAACAAGCTGATCACTGCTTTCCTGACAAAACTGATGCACTGTACCGTTAGATTGATAGATTCAGCGATCTTTCGCAAACCCATGAAAAAAGATTGGATTAAATTGCGCCTAAATAGTCGCAGATTAAATAATCGCAGATTTTACGCGAAAGCGCTTTTTCGTAAATGGAGACGAGAGCGTCTTGAATCGAAATGGGCCGCAGATATTAAGGAAATGTGATTTAAGCCGGCTAAATCGGAGGGGTGGCAAAAAGCATCGTGATGACGATATCTTTTCTCTGACTGTTTGTCAAAAGCTGACAATTCGAGTGGAGAGTTGTGACGGGTTAGAGGTAGCCAAAAGTGGGACTAAAGAATACAGGATATTTGAAACAGACAAGTCACTACTGGTTGCAGAGACTGAGTGGCTTTATAATAGTGACCCAAAAACTTTACCAAGGCAAATGATACCTATCAAACTCGAAGCCTCCTCTTTTCAGCAAACCAACTTCTCCTTCTTGAATATATTAAAATGAAGACTGAGAAGGGTTTAGACGAGCCATGCTCGCCCTATCTCTACTCAGCTGGAGTCTATATCTAGAGCTCCATTATCCTTTCGAGAGGGCCTGTCTGAGGGAAACAAATATATTGGGAAAGTGTAGCTTTTTTGTTATGATCTTGAGTTTTGTTAGAGTGAGATTAAATATGCGACCTTTATAGGTAGTCGAAAAGATCACGGTAGCTCGTGATGAGAAGTAGAAACGTTCACCCAACTCACTCCCTCCAAATCTTCGTGATTCCTACTTTTCTCAACGCCGTTCACATCTCATTCTTATACGTACTAAACGTACTCTCTTTTGGCGAAATCAACTCGAGTCATCTTCCGACTCGAAATCTCATTGGAAAATCTTAAACTCAATTCTTTCACGATCATCTACCCCTTGTAATATAAATCCTGATGAATTTTCTTCTTATCTACAAACTAAGCTATCTAATTTACTTTCCCTACTACCCATAGCCCCCTTGTACCCACTCTTATCTTTAAATACTTCCCTCCCAGAACTATTCCACCTTCTTCCCGTTTCGTCTGATGAAGTTTCTTCGGTTCTGCTGTCATTACCTAATAAAACCTCTCCTTCTGACCCAATTCCCACTCACTTACTTAAAAATATCTGCACTTTTATCTTACCCTTCCTAACCACATTGTTCAACTCGTCCATCCGTAGCTGTACATTTCCTTCCATCTGGAAATGCGTCACTGTTCGTCCTATCATCAAAAAGCAATCTCTCGACTCTTCACTACCATCTTCGTACCGTCCAATCTCACTTCTCCCAACCCTCTCTAAACTCCTTGAGCGTCTCGTTCTTAAGCAAGTTAATACATATCTCTATTCCTCTAACTTATTTCCTCCCTTCCAAGCCGCTTTTCGCTCTAATTACTCTACCGAAATTGCATGTCTTAAAGTTTATAACGACTTACTCATATCGCGCGATCATAAATTATGTAGTGTCATAGTTTCTCTTGATCTATCGTCTGCTTTTGACATCGTCGATCACTCGATTCTTCTCCATCGCCTTCGTCATGATTATGGCTTCTCTTTACCCACTGTATCATGGTTTTCTTCATATCTATCAAACCGTACATTTCGCGTATATTCTAACTCTTCTCTCTCCCATCCTTCGTCCATTCCGTCCGGTGTTCCGCAAGGCTCCGTATTAGGCCCTATACTTTTCTCTCTTCTTCTTAATGATTTGTCTTCGATTTCTCATAAATTTAACTTCCATGTTATGCAATATGCTGATGACATTCTCATCTATGCTCATGCACCTGTTTATCGTATTCGCGATCTTAGTGTTTCTGCTTCCGACTGTCTTGTCTCAATTTCCAATCATCTTTCTTCCCTTCGCCTTTCTCTGAATCTTGATAAATCCAAAATTATGTGGATCCTACCTCGACGCCTCGGCTTCGAACCTCCCTCCGTATCATTAAATTCTACAATTCTTCCTATCGTTGATAATCTCGTTTTCCTAGGCTTCCATTTTGACAACCGACTTTCACTTAAACCTTTCGTTAGAGATAAAGTACGCTCATCTACCTTGATACTCCGCAACCTCCGTCAAGTTCGTAGATTGATCGATTTCCCTTCTTGTATGACTCTCATATCATCTCTCCTTTTTTCTAGACTCGATTATTGTCTTAGTCTATTTTCCAACTCACCTAAATCCACTCTTCTTCCCCTACAACGCATCGTCAACGCAGCTGTCCGAATTCTCCTCCGTCTTCGTCGTTTTGATCACACATCCTACCATCTTGCTTCTCTCGATTTGCCTACAATTTATTGTCGTGTTCAAATTCGTCTTCTTATCGTTGCTTTCCGCCTTGTAACTTTTCATACCCCTTCATTTCTCAACCTTCCTTTTCTTGATAATTCCCGTCCTGTTTACTGTTCCTTGCGTTCCTGTAATTCCCTTCTTTTACATGTCCCAAACTACTCTACCTCCTTTGGACTCCGCTCCTTCCTGGTGGCTGCTCCTCTATCGTGGAATCATCTGCCCATTCATATACGCCAATCAACTTCCCTGCAGTGCTTCAAACGACAAATCCGATCCCATCTGAACAATTTAACTGCTTGACTTTCTCATTTTTGTTTGTGGACTTGTAAGCGTACAGCTTGTACGCATTTGCCACATTAAATAAATTTGTATTATTATTATTATTAATTGAATCGGTCAGACTCGCATTTACTACAACAGCAGGGCAGAGTCGGATAGCTAAATGGAAGAAGTCCACTATGATTGGATCAAAGTGAAACATCCTCCTCAGCAAGGTATCCTCTAGCCGTCAAAGGAGTAGGTAATGCAAGGTGGACAGTTATTGTCTCGGCTGATCAATACACATGGTCTTTAGCCGACATTTATCATGAAGCGATAGCATGTCGAGGATATGGTTTATTGTTGTGTAACGATAGGAGGGTACGTGGTTTGTGAATAAGATATTCGTTCCTGGCTCTACGAAGTGCTGCATTAATCCAACGACCATTTGTGTCGTTGATGTCACCAAGTAAGATGAATAGCAACTACCCAATCAATATTCGATCCATGAGGTCACGGTTCTTATGAATCTCCATTGATCGAATATAGATATTGACTATGCTGATGCGTTTACCGTTTTTACAGTGTTATCGCTGAACAATACAGGGCAGGACAATAATAGTTTTGTAAGAGGGATGATCTTAAATTGCTTTTAGCTAAGGTTAGAAGACCTTGAGATTAAGAGAAGTGAGGTGGGGTTATATAAGGAGTAAAATTGACAGTAATGTGCTTAGGTATAAATCAAATAATGTACTGGGTGATCAGATAGATCTAGTCTCCTGTGGGACTATGACTCTACATCGCGACCAATTAAATACTAAGGACAAAAACACCCCCTAAATTCCAGCCAACGAGTGTTCAGAGAAAAAGGTTCAATGCAATTTACCATTGCGTTAATTTACGGGCAGGAAGATAAGGCCTACTAGTCGGTCCATCACTTGTTATGTCACCCTTACCACTGGCATAATTAACAGCAAGCTTGCTTTTCCCACACACATTGTTTTCTTTAGTATGGCTGATGGGTATGCTATAATCTCTTTTAGATAGCTGTTTTATTTTCCCATCGTTTGTATTTTTTGAAGCAATGGACGACGGGGCAACTAATGCTATTCGTTTGTTTGTATTGATTAAGGCTGAATCATGATTAGAAGAACGACCAGTAAAACTCCCAACCAAAGATACAATCACTGCCAACATTTTGGTTATATTCTCTGCGAGCCTTGTATCTATAATTTTTATAAAATTTTCCATTTAGATTGAGGGGTGATTCATATGATGTTAAGCGTTACTGAACGAGGAATGAGTATTTGCCAAGTGTCTATTTTTGTATAACATAAAAGCTCCGTACTTCTTAGACCATCCAGGGTTATCTTTTTCGCAATTGGGACAGTAGACAGAACCAAAGTATGACCCACAATCGTGATTATTTAAACTGCATGTTACGCATTTATTGGGGTACGAACAGGTGGAAGCCCAATGCGCCGAACCATGAAAATTTTGGCAATTCGGAACGTTAGTCAATCTGCCGATACAAAGGTCAATTTCAAGTTAGTTCCGAATAATGGATTCGCGGCAGACAAAACTAGATACCGGGCATTGTCTTGTGTTCAACCGAGCCAAATTTAGTTTAATGTTGCGTGAAGAACTGTAGATATTCCTGTGCGAGGTCGGAGGATGAAAAATCAATACGGTATGATCTCGCATAAGACCTTGCAGAATTGAATATAATTATATGCTTATAGTTAGTTACAAACGGTCTCGTATAAAAATACTCACTTCTTTCCAGTGGAGTAGTAATCGAAATGATGACAAATTGTTTAAGTTTGTAGACAGGTGTCAGCTCACCATCAGTACTTTTGTTAATAGTTCTAACCTTATCTTCAGTAAATTTAATAGATTTCATAATTGAATTGTTGGAAACATCCATGCTATCGAGATAAGTCATTACACTGAGTGTTGATGCTAAATTAGCAAAGAATGAACACGTTCACTGAGTTAAATGTGCTTTTGCGATGCGTATTTCTCAATTGTTTTCGCCTTAGCGGTATTTGACTAAAGAACGCGATAAATGTATATATTCAATGAAGGGATGTCTCCGATTTAGTAAGCAGCAAATAAAGGCGATAAGACTTGTTTACAGATATTCTTTAGCTTGAAGTTTTCAATTTCAAACATTTGAGATTCGCACTACTTGATAATAGAGAGCCAGCTTGCAGACGTAACGTCAATAAAAATATTAATGTATTCTCATCTAGATAAAAGTCATTAAAAATATTCATTTGATTTTTTATAAAAAAAGAAATAAACAAAAAACAAGGAAAAATCATCATAAATAAACATAAAATAAAAGATTATAAACGGTTTACATTCATTAAAATTAATGTAAATAATTTTCGAATAACTTTCAATTGATAAATATAATATTGAATTAGAAAATAAAAAGATTACAGACTTAATCAAAAAAATTAAAAAATCTAACTCGAAATGGCGTTTTAAATAATTAATTAATAATTAACACTTAATAAATAATTTATAATATATAATCGAAATTAAATAAATTAAATAGAAATAAACGAATGCCGTAAATAATTGCCTGCAATTTTATTATTGTCATTCAAAGATACTTCGACGATAAATAATTTGATCTCTCTGAGATTAAATTAGAAACTATTTAATTTTAAATTAAATACATTACTAGCTAGCGACTACTAATTAAATTAATTACTAATTAATTTCATTATTGGCGTTTCGTTTCAATAAATTTAACATTCTAGATTTGAATGACCAATACAAGAGGACCGCAATTGATCAAGTACAATAGGTATGTAATTGATCAAGTACATCAAGGTACTGTTAAATTATAATGAAAAAGAGTGTTGTCTATTTTAAATACTTTATGAGCATCGGAGCCCCCGTAGACTTATGGAAATCCAATCGTCTGTTATTTATTAGTCAATTCATAAATTAAATTATTTAAATCTTAAATTTTAACTTAATATAAATATAAATTGTATAATATCTTATACAATTATTTATTATTTAAGTATGTTTTATTTAACATTATTTTTAATTTATAAATAGTATAAAAGAAGTGGACTTAGTTAGCTGATCTGATCTGGTTAATCAATTAAATTCTCATCAATAACTATATTGATATAGCTTGTTTGTGCAATTATAAATATTTTCAAAACTTTAATTCAAGTAATGTTAAGTGACCATAGTGTTTTAAGGTTGATTATGATGTTTTAGATTTTGTCCAAACAAAATCTGAAGTATTCGCATTCCTTAATTTGTTAACAAATTGATTTGCAATAAAGAAATCAATCCGACCATAAAGTACATTAAAATCAAATCGGTTTTGAACTTGTAGACATGTGATTGGTTACCGATGCCTTTCGACTGTAATAGAGATAAACACACAACTTGTTTGCTGCTTTCACCAATGTAGCAATTTAATTATTGCTGAAAACAATACCGATTAACGATCGGTATGTTGACGACATATTGCCATTTTGAAAAAATGTTGAACCATTCATAGAAAATAAGCTTACATGAAAACTGTGAATTAAAAGTCACATGCGATAAAACAAAATTCAACTTCTTGGATGAAATAATAACATAAGAACAAGACAAACCAATGTGCGCACTGCTATATATCATAAATTAACAGACAAAGGCGCATACTCCCACTAGGGTTCATTTCATATAAATATAAAATACATCAATAAAAGCCTAATTAACCTGGCTCTGCGATATTCTAGTAACAGCTGTTTCTTCAAAAATAATAAGGGTTTTCTTAAGAATCCCTCAAAAATGAAATCAGCCATGTCAAACAAGCATGGTCAATTCTGGTTACTCATTAAGGATGATATATTTGCTATTAGTAATTGTATAAACGACATATACAAATGAAGTCATATGGTGAGGCCACTAATAATACAATTACAATCTGACTATCCTGTCAACTTCAATGATGATGTCAAAATACTTAATAACCTAGTATCACAACACGTGAAATGTAAGGAACCAAACAGACACATTAACATCCAAGAATATTTTAGACCACACCACTCCTCAGTTTCACTTAGAGAAGAAAATACTCATGCAGAAGAAACACACAACATTGTGTATCAATTCCGTTGTAATAGAGATGGATGTAATGCCCCTATTACATTGGATACACAACGTGTAACTTAATTGATCGTGACATACAACATAAATACAAATCAAGTGATAGCCACAAACACCTAAAATACAAGCATGACGAGTATAAAATACAAACTACCCAATGCGACTTTAAAATTATTTATAAATGCAATGGAAGCATAAACTTAAAATTGGCTGAAGCACTTCTAATAAAACTGTTTTGTTCAGAATTAAACATTAAATATAATGAAATGGGCAACAGTTTATAGCTCTACTACTAAACAAACAAGAGCAGTAAGCCATTTAATTCCATTTACAATCTATAACTTTACAATTAATTTATTAGTTTATTTCACTTTTAGATTAAAACTTTTCATGATGACGACTACAATTGATAGCCGAAATATTTAATCAAAAGATCTCGTGTTTTTGTATTCTTGGTGCGTGTACGAATAATTTATGGTAAATACACAATCACAACAATATCGATTCAAAAATATTATTAAGTCCATTAAGATCCTTACAAAATCAAAGCAGGCATTATGTTCTTATAAATATATAATTTATATTTCGCTGGACACTTCCAGCATCTTAAGAAATTATTTTAAAAATTTAAAGACGCACTCTGTAAGCTATTAAAATATTATCAATTACTAACATATATATAATAGGCTGTTATTTTGATCCCAAGATGATCGCAAAATTTATATTACTTTCTTAACATTTCTTAATTTAATAGAAGTTATGTTAAATGAATATGGAACTTTAATTTAACAGTATTAGAACGGTAATAAAATGATAACCTGGATAGTGACTGAGAGAGAAAGAAGGATCCGCTGTCTAACGATAAGGAAGCAAAATGAGTAATTTTTTAATAATTATTGGAGCTGGATCAAATAAAAGAAGAAATTATTTTTAAGAAGCTCTCATTAGGAGGCTAGCTAATCTAATCAATATAACACCAAAAATACGGATTGCGAAAAGTTTTTCAACGAATTTTTATCTCAACCCAGATCGCATTATCAATAACACTTCCAGAATATCCTTTGTCTCATTTGATTTAGCAACTTCATTGCTAAGTTCTTTAATGGTAATTTTTCGCATATCGGAACATTAGTTTTTAAGCCAATAATGACTTCTGTAAAAATCCCAAGCATTATTCCACACTACCGATTGTTTTTGCCAACAGCGAAGAAGTAAATGCCATTATCCTTGCCAATGCTGCATGTAATCCCTTTATGGGTTGTAATTTAAATTTCACACAAGTCAGCACCGACAATCTCACATTCGGTCACTGCAACACATGTCACTGCTGGGGGCATTGAAGTTCTGGTTGCAGTAGAAGGAAAACTTGTGAAATTTGTTAGTATGATGACAAAGACCACAACTCGGAGTGTAAACTTTCTCCTAAATGTTCAAACTGTGGGTTGCAACAACTTGCCTGGTCACGGAGATGCGTAGTCTTTAAGGATTACGCCAAAATACATTTAATCATTAAGAAAAATGTGAATTCTCCATCCATCAAGTTTAATCAGATATGTGGCTCGTCTGGTCCCGGTTCGGACGAATTACTTAATATCTTTAAAACAATGCAGCAGGAGACTTGAGACTATGGAAACACTAATTACTGGATTGGTTAATACCTTGTTCAAAATACTTACAATCTTTACCCTTGAACTCAAAATCTCTAAGAAGAGAGCAATATCCAATACAATGAAGTCAGTGTCCAGGAAGATATCGACTTCTTCCAGAACACAAAATCCTCCGTAGATTAAACTTGCAAAGCAAGATGAATTAAACTGGAAATTGGCAGCGGTCTCCACCTTGGGAAATGATGATATCGCCCGTGGACAAGTGTCTCTAACTTGTCCGTGTAGGTGTGAGCAAGGCAACCTACTTACCTCCGGCTGCGACTAGGAGGAGGCATCCCACTCCAGCTGAAACACAATGCAAAATATTCAAGAGCCTTTTTCATTGAATATCCTTCAGTGGAATTCAAGAGGTGCTTCTGCCCTTAGCCTTATATTTGGTAGAGATCCAGATCTTATAGTCCTTCAGGAGACGCGGTATATTCGGTTCTCTCAGGACATTACTTAATTTATCCCTAAGCACATCTACACCCACTTTACTCCGTGCATAACCCCCACAATCCTCTTCATCTCAAGGTATTTTAACCCTAGTTGAATGTTCTTTAAGATATTCCATCCCGTTAAACTACTCTTGTCTAGCCCTGTCTTGTTTAGCTACATCACTTTGTAAGAACGGTTAACGCATCAGTATAACCAATATCTACATACATCCAAGGGAGATTCACAAGAACAGTGACCTACTGGATCGTATTTTGGGTAGTGGCTATGACATTTACTTGGTGATTTCAACGACAGAACTGGTCGTTGGATTAATGCAGCACTCCTAGCCAGGAACGACTATCTTATCACAAACCACAGTCTCTCACCTTTCATTGCTCAGCAACTTATTCTCTCCTCGACATATTACTGCTTCATAAGATGTGGTTGTTGAACCCTATTTGTACTGAGCAGTCGCGCCAACCACAGACCACCTTTCTTGACTTAATTCGTTGGCGGATAGAGTAAGATACGTTGCTTAGAAAGAGGTTTCACTTTGATCCCGTCAGAGTGGGTTTATTTCAGGCAGCTATCCAACTCTTCTTCAGAATAGGTAATGAGAGTTTGACCGAATTTAATTCCTACCTCTTAACGCAAGCTATCGTGTTACTTTCGACTACCTATAAAGGTCGTATTTACAATCACACTCCAACAAAACTCAAGGTCATGGCTAAAATGCTTCACCTTCCCAATCTCTCTGTCTCCGCAAGACAGGCCCTCTCGAATGAATACTGGATCTCTAGATTTAGGTTCCAGCTGACCAGAGATGGGGCGAGCTTTGCTGACCTTAAACCTTCTCAGTGTTCTTTTTGGAAGATATTCAAGAAAGAGAAGTCTGTCTGCTGGAAGGATAGGGCTGTGGGTTGGATTGAGAGTATCGACCTTGACAGAGTTTAGGAAGAGTCAATATCCCTACATAATTATGGAGCCACTCAATCACCCCAACAAGTCCCGCCTTGGTGTGACTTCAGGAGTAGGGACTTATCTGTTACAAATATTTTTTATTTCTGGGACCACTCCTGGGCACTTCTAAATCCGTCGCTCCACTATCTTCTCTGGTCTGTCAGCTTTTGACAGCCGATCAAAGAAGAGAAGTGGCCGTCACAATGCTTTAAGCCTGACCATCCGATGTAGCCGGCATCAGTATTAGTCGTAGAATTTTTTTATCCAAGCATAGTCCGGTTTCAGGTCCTAAAAATCTGCGACCCATTTCGATTCAAAACTCCATCATCTCTATTTTCGAAAACGCGCTTGCGTGTAAAATCTGCGATCACGTTAGTAGGCGAAATTTAATCCCACCAGGTTTCCATGGTTCGTCAAAGGTCGCTCGGTCCATTAAGCAGTTGGTGAAGTGCATCAGTTCTGTCAGGAGAATAGTCATCAACTTGCTGTGGCTGTTTTCCTTGACTTTCTGCTGCATTTGACCGCATCTCCATTCCCTTTGTGATCTCTTCTCTCAGGCCCCTCGGGTTGCCCTTTGAGAATTGTTAACAGGGTGGAGATATTGCTGTACACCAAGCGGTTATACTATGAAGACGACCCTGATGAGCGTCAGTTCTACCCTATTACGAGGGTGCCTCAAGGTTCCCCGCTTTCTCCTATTTTATATCTTGCTACCTCATTGTACTATTCAAGAATTTTAACGCAGGTGCGTTAAAATTATGAAGTTCAGTTAATTATAAATTCAGTTAAAAATTATGAATTCTGTTAAAAATTTTAAAATTCAGTTGAAAAATTTAAAATTCAGTTAAAATCGTGATTTAGCATAAGTTATATGCTCTCGACCAGATTAAAAACATACGTCAGTACTAATGATTTTCATTTTAGATCTTTTAAATATAACAGAAAAAGTATCTCTTTTTAAGTTAGTTCGAACAAATAGTTTATAAATAATTCAAACAAACTATTTTTATACATAGTTCGAACAAATACATTATATATTACGACTGTAAAAGTTAGTTACTAAACAATTTTAATTTTAGATATTTTTAAATTTAACAAAAAGTTATAAATCCTGTGATATTATTAATAGAAATTGCTTTGTAAGTAATACAGCAGACAAATGTTTTTCGCTAAATTTAAAATTTAACTGCAATACCGCATGTGTAGTGTATCTAATACAGTGTACATGTTGATTGCAATATATTGGAAAATCATTTCAAATGTTAAAAACTAGGTTTAGGCAACACATATATAATATACAGCATAATAGTCAAACTATATATCATAAACATATGAGATTAATAGGACATGATATTAAAAACTGTAAATTATTTATTTTGGAACATATTATCGAATAAAACATTTCAATATTAAATCAAAAACTATTAGATAAAGAAGATTTTTGGATTAAAACGTTTAATTCTATGTACCCATAAGGATTAAATGACGTGGTACAAGGAATTGGCAGAAGTAGTATAATACATAATAAACAACTATATTATAATAATCCCGTTAAACGCAAGGCAAGAAGTGATGGCGATAAATGAAATAAGAAAAATAGAGTTAAACATATTAAAAAAGATATGTATATAAATGAACAATTAGAAATATTAAAACAACTTTTAAGAGATAATAAGCTGAAAGATCTTTATGTAAATATAAGAAGTTTTTTTAAAGATATCATATGCTCAATATATCAAAAATTAATTAACGACTATGATATGCTAAGTTGTATAATAGACAGTTATTGTATACAAAATACTATAATCGGACAATAAATGTTAATAATGACAATAAAAAATATGCACTAACCCTAAACTTCATTAATAAATGAATAGATAACATAAATATAGCCGGGATTTAAAATAATTCCAAAAGTAAAGAAATAATAGGGTCAGATTTAAGTAAATATATTCCTAAAATAAGGTATAAACTTTTACCACCATTAGGACGAAAAATTTGTAATTACAATAAAGAATTAAAATCAATATGTAACGATAATATTAGAAACATGCTATAAAGCGAATAGAAATATTAAAAATATTTGACGCTTCTATTAATTCAATTTTATTCTTATATTTTTGGTGAATTTTTGTTAAATAGGCGCTTTTGTTTTTATAACATATGTAAATATATTTACAATTTTTTAATTGGAAATAAATTTGAAATTTTTCAAATTTATTTAATGTTTCTAACGCCTTATTAATAACAGCTAAATCTAAATTTGTATAAATCTCTAATTTGAAAATTTATTCATCTTGCGTGTTCTAAAAGTTCTCTTATTGGATTCATACTGAAATGGTGTTCTTTATTAATATTAAAAAATTGATGTACATTTAAAAGTACATTTTTGGATTTATTAATCAAGCATTCTATTAATTCAATTTAATCCATATATTTATATTAACTTAATGGATTAATTTTTTTAGATATGCGTTATAGTTATTATAACATATATATGTATAGCTATTTTGGTATATAAGATTAATTAATTTTTTTAATGTATCTAAGAAGATATGTATCTCGAAAAAGATGTTCTATTTTTAAATAATTTGGATTTACCAAATATTCAATCAATATTTATTCTACAAAAGAATTTTTAGAACACAAGAAGATAAATTTTCAAAATATAAATGCTAACTATATTATATAGATATTAATATTTCAAATTATTAAATACTGAATATTTATATTCTAATATAAATACTAAATCTCAATACAAATTTTGATTTGGCAGATATTTAAGAAGCATTAGAAAAATAATTAACATTATATTCGGAATGTGCTTACGATTTTAGATATAATAACTATAGTGTTGTTATTATTATAGCGTAGTAACAAACTTTAAGCTTAGAAACAATTATTACAAGTCACTGTTCTATAATGGATAAAAAGGGTATAAAAGTTGAATCAGAAAATAAAACTATACCTATATTATATTGGAATCCAAAATTACATAAAAATCTAATAAAACCTAGGTTCATATGTAATGCGTTTAAATGTACATTAAAACCACTTTCTGTCTATATGAATAAAATACTTAAAGTAATTAAAGCACATTTTAAAAAATATTGCAAGGTAATCGAAATTAATACTGGTATAAAACACTATTTCAGTATTAATTCTACAAAAGAATTTTTAGAACACACAAAAGGAATAAATTTTCAGAATATAAATACGTACGACTTTAAACAAATCTAGATTTAGCAGATATTAAAGCGTTAGTAAAATTAATTAATCTTATATTCGGAAAAAGATATACATATATATGTTATAATAACTATAACGCCTATCTAACAAAAATTAAACCATCAAGTAAATATAAATATATGGATAAAATTGAATTAATAGAATCCTTAAATATTTTGATAAATCAAAATTATTTAAAAGTAGGGACATCTATATTTAGACAACTAAAAGGTGTTCCAATGGGTGGTAATAGTAGCCCAATTATAGCTTACTTATTTTTAAGCTTAAGAGAATATGAATTTGTTCATAACTTTTTTAAAGAATAAATCTAAACAATATAAATATATGAAATATATGTTTCGATACATTGATGATATATGTGCATTTAACTCTAACAATTTTTATTCAATAAGCGAACAAATTTATCCAAAAAGCCTTATCCTTAACAAAACCAATATTAATGATAAAGAAGGTGTATATCTAGATATGAACATTAAATTAACATTAACTAAAACTACTATTAATTTATATCGTAAAGATGACATATTTAAATTTACAAGAAACATATTTTTGCATGAGCATTCATGCATACCATATAATATAAAATATAATACATTAAATAATAAAATTTTAAGAATTGCAACAATATGTAATGATATTGGCTTTCTTCAAAATCATTTAAATAATTTCATGAATACATATTTTAAACGAGGTTACCATAAAAATTCAATCAAACAGAAAATCGAAGTCTATAAACCAACACAATATTATTAAAAAAAATTTCTTTTAATCTGAAAATTTATATTGATGGATAATATGCTTGGTATTAGAATAATTTCACAAATTGCTTCAGAGGAAATATGTCATTAGAATGTATTTTGCCCCTTTGCTATGCTGGGTCGACGAATAGGGGCCGGAACATAGCAGTTTCTCCTGATTACCTAATTATTATTCTGATGCATCGCCTATTATTAATAAGTCAATTTATAAAAAAAATAAATTTTAAATTTCAACTTTATTTTATGGTATAAAATGCGTAGACTCAGATAGCTGAACTGATCTAACTCTACATATTCTCTCGGTGATTACATTTATATTTATTAATATTTATTATGCATCAATAATTCATCATACCCATATTCAGTAATTATAAAAGGACATAGATAACATATGCTGATTTACTTGTTTTTAGAGCGTAATAGCAAGATTTCGTGCTGTATACTATTTATTTAAATGCCCTTATGATAATCGTTTACTATCTGACGGCCGCTTAAAAGTTGATTAAACTTTTGCTAATCAATTGTTTTATAATTTTACAAATACTTCGACAGAATTGCGATTTTCGAATTGCTAATATTTAATCTTTGGGGAAATGACACGTCAAATGTAACTTAAATAACAAATGGTAACACGTTCACAAGTAAAATATATAGAATGAGTATGTTTTCCCCAGACCAATTAACCGTAGACTAAATAATCCTCGACAGCAAGACAAGTGATTAAGATAACTTAGCAAACTTAGCAAATCATGTGAATGATCCGGAGCAAACAGAGTTGCATAACGAAGACGAGTATGCAAGCTAATCTACATCTATATAGTATAGATGTCAAATATTTTCAAGTAAGCTTGAAGATTTGCAATTTTCTGGGCAATAATCTGATTTTCTACGTATCACCACCGTCACTTTTGCAACATTTCTGTGCGAAAAATACTATATGCAGAAGTATTAAGAGCGGAATCGGATAAATGTCTTTATATTTAAGTAAAACAGTACCATTGTTTTAAATATCCATATATGCATTTCGAATGCATTTAGATCGTTTGTTCACTGATTTAATTATTGTTTGAACATGAGATAATGGAATAAAAATGTGTTTCGTAAAAAATAGTCGATTTTTCGATAGTTGCTGCATATGTGACAATCATGATGGTTAAGAATATTTGTCCTGAAGGACATCAGAATAATGATGATAGGCCATAATGATAATGATGTTACTATCATCATGACAATATCAGTTAAATATTTGTTCTGAAGGACATATGCAATAATGATGATATGCCATAATGTCAGTATCAATTAATATCTGTTAACTGTCAATATCAGTTAGCTATCAAAATTTGACGAATTTTTAATTTTTTGTTAATTTAACAGTGACCAGAACATTATTTGAACAAATACTGGTAAAATATATAAATATTATGTGTATTTAATGACAGCCAGCCCTTAGTTGCAGTTGACCTACTGTTTACATACGCTTGGCCCGTTTCAGGGACCATCTTGCTCTCTTTAGGACATTCTTGAATATATTCAAGTCAAATTCAGAAGGCAAGTTAACTGAAATGGTAAAACCCAGGTATCTTGCTCAATGTGTAAACTAGAGAGTGGTTGAATCGTCATAATGGAGAAGAAGGTTGAGATTGCCAATCTCTTGAACTTTTCTTTCGTATTGCAGATGTGTCATGACCTGCGTTTTTGGAAAATTAAGACAGAGATTGAATGATGCTAACTGGACGTTCAACTTAACAAGAAATAGCTGATTTTGAGACAATATATTTACACGTTTCTTGAAAACAGGACGGTAGTATCATCATGACAACCTCACGACAAACTCACGACAACCTCACGACAACCTCATGACAACCTCACGACAACCTTACGATAAAATTACGGTAGGTAATCTTACGACAACCGTACTGTTGTGAAACTTGACAGTTTTGACAGCTATTTCATAATACGATAGAATTGCTTGACTAGTTACCGGGATTATATGACAATTAATCAAACCTACTTTACATCAACTTCCGCGTACGAGTTACTTTAGGACGAGAAGTACGAAACATAAAGTACATAACATACAATCATTGGACATTCATAGTGAAGCTGACAATGACGAAAATAACGGTGGCAAACAAGCGCAATCGCAGAAAGCAGCGTGTCCCTGACCAAACAGTGCAATATTATGAAAAACAGGTGGCTTGCGATCAAAAGGATTGTCAATGCTGGAGCAACTTTGTTTACCCTATTGAATATCAGGCAGTGAGCAGTGGCCATTTCACGTGTGGGCTCTGCGCAACATGAACTCCGAGCACAAATTGATAATCTCAGAAATCAGATCACAAAGTTGATTTCATCATCTTCTTCAAAACCTCACCAATCGAATCACTTGGCATTGAATATACCCTGCCTTTCCTCAGAAGATACTTTATGTACACCTATCATTTGGTCGAGAGATACTAGCGAACAGGCTCGGTCGATTCGCATCTGGACAAGAGGCAGTAAGCACTCACGCATGTGCGGTACATTGACCGAAGAGGTTCACCAGAGCATTTCCAAGATATTGACCGAAGAGGTTCACCAGAGCATTTCCCGCAGGCCAAGAATTGATCTTCCCATGTGTCAAAGAATTCAGTGATTGGATTCGCCCTTGCCGCTCTATGATCTCCGTGAAAACCAAAGCTCACCCCGCTTATTCTCTGGATACTCGTTTAGTCCAAAACGAGAAACTGCGTGATCAACCCGAATCGATTGATGGTTCTACTGCCAGTTTCTCAAATAGCACGCGTTCTATAGAACCGGACTCACAATCAACTGCAAAAACATCTGGAAATCAAGTAGTGGCGACAAGTCGTGAGTGGGTTGCACTTGCTGATGCTGATGGCCCCAAAGTGTCTGGAGATTTGACGGCAAACAGTTGCGATGATCGGGAAGAGCAAAGTTTATTGCATATTCGTAATCCTCACAACTTTAGTTCAAGTCACATTATGACTGGTAAACCAAAAAAGCGAATCAATCGGGTAAAGCGCGTAGCGCCTCGCGAAATCGATGCCTAATCCTTCAGAATGTTCCTGAAACTCCATCATCATCCACCACGCAGATAAGAATGGACGCAGATTTAGACCAGGTACATTCCGTACTAACTCAGATATGCGCAGGCGAGAGCCGCGACTTTGTCGGACAAATTAAGATGCTTGGTCTATATCGTTTAGGTAAGCGGTTGGATTTCCCGAGGTTGTTAAAGGTGGTATTTGAAACTAATTAACATTCTGGATTCGTGATGTCTGTTTCGAACAAATTGCGTGGTGATAAAGTTCGTATCCGTCCTGATTATTCGATGGTGGCAAGAATCATGATAAGGGAAGCTAGGATTGAGTTGAATCGTCGCATTTTGGAGGGAGAAGATAACCTAGTTATTCGGAATTTTCGAGTTGTCCGGAACAGGCCGTTTGTGCGTTGGCGTGCACTCGTAATGAGGGTGATCTCATTTGCTTCGATTGTTTTATTCCGTATGCTGATGTGCATTCTCGGGGGTGCACGTCTCAACGTGCTCCTATCATTGGCTACACTAATATTCGTAGTTTAATTTCGAATCTTGATGACGTTAGAGTTTGGACGCATTCTATGCATACAGATGTGTTGGATATTTCTGAGACGTGGTTACACGATGCCATTCTTGATAACGTAGTATCTATTCCAGGTTATCAATTGTTACGTTCAGATAGATGCCCTCCTAAGAGGGGGTGGTGGAGTAGCACTTTATGTTCAGGATAGGAACGTTATTAGCAAAATAGTAAGATACTCAAATGGAGAAGGAACTTGTGAGTGCTTAATAGTTGATCTTATTATATATAGCCTCCACGTTTCATTGGGTGTTCTTTATCGAACACCCAAATCAGCCATTTTAGATGATGAGCTCATGCATATTTTAACTAGAGCTTGTAGTAGGCGTGATCACTCGTTCATCTTAGTTGGTGATTTTAATCTACCGACCAAGATGGCAACAGTATTATTGGTAACTGTTTCCGTGAGGATAAGAATCTATGGGAGTTCTTGGTATGTAATCAATTACTTATTCAGCATGTATCTGCTCCTACTAGATTTGGCACTGATAGAGTACGTTCTATACTTGATCTTGTATTTTCTCAAAGTGATGGTCAGATATGTGACCTATCCCATAATCCTCTAATAGGAGGACGTGATCACTGTGTTTTGGTGTTTAAGCTGACTATAGCTCCAGATATTCTTGCAATCGATGCCGAACCTTCATTGACGAAGATATCATGGTATAATGTTGATGTTGAGATTTTACAACAGTTTGTGTCCTCGTTAAACTTTGAGTGTGGTGATGTTGGAAGCCAGGAACGTTGGCACTTCATTCAAGATTTACTAATTCGTATATCTGATTATTTTGCTCCGCGTAGATTAATACGTAAAACTGCTCATAAGAAGCCTCCGTGGTTTGACAGTAGTCTACGTGAAACTCTCAAAAGACGCAAAACTTTGTTCAGAAAGTGTAAGCACACAGGTAATTTGATTACTCAATTCAAACTTGCTCGTAATGCATATAAACGCCTCATAATTAAGAAACGTATGAAGTATGAAGACCAAATTGTGCAATCTTTTAATAGCTCGCCCAAACGCTTTTGGTCATATGTTAGTCAAAGTAGCGTACTTATTGTGCAATCACTAGATTATCATCAAACGGTAAGTTGCTTGATTTCCCTTCTGACGTTGCTAATGAGTTTGCTAATGCATTTGATCTGCATAATGCTAGTTCGAACATAGAAGATAGTGTTCAGTCAGTCAGTTTTCCTACATGCATTAGTGCTCCCATTGTATTCAATATAGATGATGTGGCTTGGAGGTTATCACATTTGTCCGCATCTACTCAGGGTGTTGAGTCAACATTTGGCTCCTTCGGTTACTAGCTTGTTTCAGGCATCTCTGGATAGCATGAAGGTACCGTTTGAATGGAAGAGTGCGATAGTGGCTTCGGTATTCAAAAAGGGTGACCCGCGGATAGCAGACAACTATCGAGCTATAAGTCGTACAAGTCATTTGGGTAAGGTACTGGAAAGGATCATCCACGAACATATATTCAGACACTTGAGCATATCAGGTCAGCATAGCTTTATGCAACATGGCTTCAGAAAAGGACGTTCTTGCTTTACCAACCTTTTGTCTGTCCATGAGGCCTGGATTGAATCCATGTCTCAAGGACAGGCAGTTGACGTTATTCTGTTCGATTTTAGTCGTGCGTTTGATCGTGTTCCTCATAGTCTCCTCATTCAAACAGTGGCCAGCTACGGCATTAATAGCTCAGTTACATGATGAATTAGAGATTTTCTATCTAACAGATCTTTCAGAGTACGAGTTGGTAGTACCCTATCCTTACCACATTTAATTACGTCAGGAGTTTCTCAGGTTCTGTACCAGGACATTTATTGTTTAACATGCTCATAAACAGTTTACTTACACAGCTCTTTCGTCCGTGCTTAGCCTTTGCTGACTACATCAAAATCTGGTGTGAGGTCATATCTGTAGATGACCATATCCGCTTACAGCGTGACATTGACAGGGTTTATACATGAAGTGTTAATGAAGCGTTAACACATGAACGTTAACACATGTTAACGCTTCATGTTCATGAAGCGTTAACACATTCGTCTCGGCAGGTCCAATGTGTCTTTCTTGTATAGTGTCGGGACATATAGTATCTTTCGACAAATCAGGTTCGTGATCTTGGCATACTTATGCAATCGTCACTTAAAACTAGAATGGATACTGAAAGACGTTGCGGTTCAGCAAGGAAGATGATTTATCTAATTAAAACTTGTTTCTTGTCAATATATCATCAGTGCTTTGCTCGGCTATATAATGCGTTTGTTCGTCCCCATATCGAATATGCTATCCAGGCATAATTCCCTTCTACAAGTGGTGAAATGAGGGATTTGGAGAGAATTCTACGTCGTGGTAGCAAGCTCGTTCGAGGATGTAAAATGATTAGTTATAGCGATCGTTTAACTTCAATAGGCATGATATCAGCGCAAGCCAGACTACTCGTTCTGGATCTGTGTGCGATGTGGTCTATAATAAAGGGGATAGATGGCTACTTAAGTAAATGTGTTGAATTGAATGTCAGACAAAGTCGCAGGGGTCATTCTCTCGCGTTACGCGCAAGACAAATGGGAAGGTCTACAATGGTATCGCGATTATCACGCAGAGTGAGAAAGTTGTGGAACGCATTGCCTCACGACATCATGACTACGTCATCATTGAGCCAATTCAAAGCTATTGTCAACACTTGGATAAGACACGCTGATCAAGGCAACATTGGAAGTTCTTATCCTTGGTTTGCTTGAAATTGATATGTGCGTTTAATGTGTTGTAATCTACGATGAGCGAGCCAAACGGCCTTCTCGGTCAAAGCCCTATATATAATAATCATATATCATTAAATGTTGATCCATAATTAGATGTTTTAGAATAATGGAGGTGCGGCTAAGCACAAGGTTTGATATTGAAGAAAGCCTTGATGTACATCACTAAGTGGGCAGAACTGACGCGCATTAGGGTCCCAAGAGATTAGTTAACGAAGGAAATGAAATTGCGATAAAATGCGGTTGAAAATCCAAGAAAAATAGCTAAGATAATTGATGATTGTTTTCATGGTAAAAACCTATGCACTTCACCAAATGATGAAAACACCGACTTTTCATTAATATACCCATGTAAATTCGGTATATTCAATAAATTCCGATTAACCAAATTATCGTGGATTTAACGAACAAGCGCTTTATCGTAAATGAAAATATGGAAGTTTTGAATCGAAATAGTCAGCAGATCTTTATGACACATCAACGGTTTTATTTTTTGGATAAAAATATTTTTCTTGTGATATTAATACCTGCAATATCGGGTAAGGAGGCTAACAGTATTGTGATGGTAATCTCTTTTCTTTCTGTATTTCAAAAGCTATACACGAGTAGAGATTGACATATGAAATTTGGAGACTCTTGGTGAAGGACTCCAGCAGTTCAGGAAATTAGTAGTGGATAAATTTATACCCATAGAGCTAAACCTAACAGGGATTGATTGTGGTGTGGGAGTGGCTCTGTAGTTGTATAGGGAAATTAACTCGTCTAAAACTATCAGATCTGTGATACCAATCCATCACGATGTGTCTGCTTCCAACTTACAAATTTATCACTTGAATTTCATCTAGAATGACAACTAATAAGCGTTAAGCGTTTTGGAGCCAGTAACGAGAACTCCAATATACTTTCAAGAGAGCTTGTCTGAATAAGTCATAAAGATTGGGAAGATATAACGTCTTTGCAAGGTCATTGAGTTTTGTCGGATTGTGATTGAAAATGCGACTTTCAAAGGTTGTCGATAAAATCTCGGTAGCTTCCTAAGATATGTAGGAACTTTCAACAGCGAGAAAAGTCCAACTGTCGCCTAAAAGAGATCCACTATGATCGGGTCAAAGTGTTATTTCTTCGCAGTATGGTATCTTATCAACTATTTGAAATATATTATAATAATATAATATATAATATTATAATATAAATTATAATTCAATTGGCTCGTGTATTAGAGAGCGTAGCTTTATACCTGTCAACATTTAGTAACAGAAACTGAATAAGTCTTTAAAATGCATATATCGTTGATCTGTTTCATTTTAAACAATTTGTCTTATAATTCAGTTGTCTGTGAATAAATTTATTTAATAAAATATTTCCGATGTAAGTAAAAGAGAATTATACAAAATGAAATTCTGTATAATTGAAATTTATTGATGAAATTTTTTAAATAGTTGATAATGATCCATTATTGATAAAGAATTATTGGAGCTGGATCAACACAAAAAGAGGGACACTTTTATTTGATATTTCGCTAACCTCTGTTAGCATCTTCAGAAAATTGCAATGTTCTTCTCGATAACTGCAGACCAGTGGATCTATAACACTGTCGAATGATTTAAAATGATTGATAATGATCCATTATTGATAAAGAATTATTAGAGCTGGATCAAAGAAAGAAGGACACTTTTATTTGATATTTCGCTAACCTCTGTTAGTATCTTCAGAAAATTACAATGCTCTTCTTGCTAACTGCAGATCAGTGGATCTATAACACTGTCGAATGATTTTAAATGGTTGATAATCATCAATTATTGATAAAGAATTATTGGAGCTGGATTAAAGAAAAGAGGGACACTTTTATTTGATATTTCGCTAACCTCTTTTAGTATCTTCGGAAAATTACAATGCTCTTCTTGCTAACTGCTGACCATTGGATCTATAACACTGTCGAATGATTTTAAATGGTTGATAATGATCCATTATTGGTAAAGAATTATTAGAGCTGGATCAAAGAAAGAAGCACACTTTTATTTGATATTTCGCTAACCTCTGTTAGCATCTTCAGAAAATTACAATGCTCTTCTTGCTAACTGCAGACCAGTGAATCCATAGCACTGTCAAATGATTTAAAACGGTCTTTTAAAAAGCACATTTTGGTGGAATGAAATGTGTACAATCCTTTTCACAATTGAAACATGACTTTACTGTAAAAGATTTATTGGAGCTGGATCGAAGAAAGAAGGAACATTTTATTTGATATTTAGCTGACCTCTGCTATCATCTTCAGAAATTACAAAAAGGAGGACAATTTTATTTGATATTTCGCTAACCTTTCTTAGCATCTTCAGAAAATTACAATATTTCTTCTAACTTCTCGACAACTTCAGAAAATTACCTAATTTTCTGAAGATGCTAACAGAGGTTAACGAAATATCAAATAAAAGTGTCCTTCTTTCTTTGATCCAGCTCTAATATTTCTTTATCAATAATGGATCATTATCAATCATTTTAAATCATTCGACAGTGTTATAGATCCACTGGTCAGCAGTTAGCGAGAAGATCATTGTAATTTTCCGAAGATACTAACAGAGGTTAACGAAATATCAAATAAGTGTCCTTCAGAAAATTACATCAGTAATTTTCTAAAGATGCTAACAGAGGTTAGCGAAATATCATAAATTTTATTCTTTTCTTTGATCTAGCTCCATTAATTAATACTATTTCTCTTATTTTTCTCGAAGAGCCAACATTCTCTCTCTATTTTAAAAATGTCGTTAGTATTAATAAAGATAATGAGCAAGTAATCAATACAGCATTATCAATAATTATCAATAATATTGATAATGACACTATATCTAGGCTACTTTATTCACAGTAGACAAAGTATATGCTATTAGTATATTATGTAAAGGTTAAATGCATTATTAATATCGTCTGTAAATTTATGTTGAATCATTTATATTTAAATGATTTTAAAAATTCCTTATCATCTTTCTGCAGCACATAAACGTAAAAACTGTCGTCATTAAAATATTAAAAGTTATACAAACTTTTATACATATTATCTAATAATATTATATATTTACGATATTAATCATGAACTAAAATAGTTGTTGATATAAAAATTATCATTTCTTACGAAAATTAGTTTATTTAGTTTTTTTTTTCTTTAAATTTAATATTTTTAACTTTACATTATGAACTGATATAGCTATTGATGTAAAAATTAACACATCTTTCGGAGCTCATTAATTTTCATCGCAAAGAAAATTATCCATGTACAATTGTCGTTAACGTGTTGCTCATGGATTCGTCTAACTTTGTGAACGAACAGTTTAAACTGCGTTTGTTGTTGCTACCCCTGATGGTGTTGGTTGTAGCAAGCTGGCAGAGCGTTTACGGAGTTGAAAACAGATGCACTATGAACAGAGACGACGGAGAGTTTCGCCGACGGGTATTGGTCTTATACCCGTCCTTTTTAGCAGTGCGATCAAGTTCGCTCCGGCGATGTAAGGCGCCACTTCAGAAGGTGGCCTCTGAAGTTATAAATTGTAATTTTCTGAAGATGTTTAAAGAAGTTAGAGAAATATCAATAAAAGATTTCTTCTTTTCTTTGATTCAGCTTCAATAATTCTTTAAATTAAAACTATTTAAGTTTAACTTAGATAAGAATCGATTAAAGAGAATGAGGATAGTGTTATTATTTTTACCGATAGGTAAACACTATTGAAGACAAAGCTGTATGTCATTCATTATTATGTATATAACGCACCCTAACTACTAAATATATATATAACGCACCCTAACCACTTCATCCGACTGACGATGACTGCTGGGTGATTAGGAGCGTCTCGGAGTGATACATTAGACCGATGGAGCTAAGTATCGTAGTCCAGTTATTTAGCAGCACATATGGATTTAAAATCAATAGTAGCCAGTTTAGGCTCCTGGACCACAGTTTCAAGCGATTTTTCGCACTACAAATTTATAAAAACGTATTCCTTTCGGAATCCTGTGAGAAATTCAGTGCCCTCGTAACCAACGGATACGCATTTGTGCATATAAAGAATAACTAGAAGGTCCTCACACGCAACAAGCCAGTAAAACGCTTTATGCACTTTAGCCTTGTCTAGCATCGTGAGGAATTGCTGATGTTTTTACAGTTATCATAATAGCAGTCGAAACGTACCCTAACCACTTCATCCGACTGACGATGACTGCTGGGTGGTTAGGAGCGTCTCGTAGTGATACAAGAGACTGATGGAGCTGATGATCGAAGTCCAGTTATTTAGCAGCGCATATAGATTTAAAATCAATCGTAGCCAGCTTTGGATCCTGAATTATAGTTTCAAGCGATTTTTCGCACTACCAATTTATAAAATATCGCATTTTTTGGAATCCTGTGAGAAATTCGGTGCCCTCGTAATCAACGGATACGCATTTGTGCCTTATATAAAGAATAACTAGAAGGTCCACACACGCAACAAGCCAGTAAAAACGCTTCTGCACCTGAGCTTCGTATAGCATCGTGAGGAATTGCTGGTGTCTTTATAGTTATCACAAAAGCAGTCGAAACGTACCCTAACCACTTCATCCGACTGACGATGACTGCTGGGTGGTTAGGATCGTCTCGGAGTGATACATTAGACTGATGGAGCTGATGATCGAAGTCCAGTTATTTAGCAGCAAATATGGATTAAAAATCAATCGTAGCCAGCTTTGGATCCTGGACCACAGTTTCAAGCGATTTTTCGCAATAACAATTTATAAAATGACGCATTCCTTCAGGAATCCTGTGAGAAATTCAGTGCCCTCGTAATCAACGGATACGCATTTGTGCCTTATATAAAGAATAACTAGAAGGTCCACACACGCAACAAGCCAGTAAAAACGCTTCTGCACCTGAGCTTCGTATAGCATCGTGAGGAATTGCTGGTGTCTTTATAGTTATCACAAAAGCAGTCGAAACGTACCCTAACCACTTCATCCGACTGACGATGACTGCTGGGTGGTTAGGATCGTCTCGGAGTGATACATTAGACTGATGGAGCTGATGATCGAAGTCCAGTTATTTAGCAGCAAATATGGATTAAAAATCAATCGTAGCCAGCTTTGGCTCCTGGACCACAGTTTCAAGCGATTTTTCGCAATAACAATATATATATATAATGCAATATCATATAGTTTGAAAGATAAGATTTTATATTTTATATTAAAATACGTATATCTATTTAGCTATTAGAATTATATTAAAATACGTATATCTATTTAGCTATTAGAAGTGCAGTAATAAAATACGTGAAAAATAGAATTAATAGGATAAACTCTTATGTTGATTTATCTGTTTAAGTACGAGACCGGATGGAGATAACAAAATTAGTGTTTGTTTTTATGCAAGTAACTTGTTGAAAACAAGATAAGAATGTGATTAAAGCACGCAAAACAATATTATTTTATTATTACAGCAATAAGGAACATAAAACTGAATGATGCTCAAACGTTTTGTAAAACTTACATGCTAAAAAGAAACAACAACAATAATAATTTATTTAAAGTAGCAAAAACGTGCCAATCATTTTTTATGTTTTATATATTTTTTTCATATCGTTAATAATCAAAATTATAAAAAATACATTTTTTACAAATACAAGATTTTCTCTGTAGGTATTTACGCAAATGAAAAATAAAATAAAATTACCCATGTTGGAACAACCCAACAATACGCATAGGAGTTTGCATGTATATACAACGTACAAAGAAATTAAAATGCTTTTCAATATTTTAGTATTCAAGAATGCAATCAATTGAGTCAAATTTCTGATTGACTGATTACATATAGATATAACTGATTAGATAACAAATTTTGTGACAACATCGGTACGAGGATTTCAACTTTAATCATGGATATCTCCAACGTGCTTGCAACTTTATGAACAAATATCGGCACAATCAATTTACATTAATTGTAAAGATACAGCGTCGCAATTAAATACTTAAATGGAAGGAGCACAGCGTCTTTGTCATCTCTGCCAAAGAGACATCGCCTTGACCTCTTGAGGACGATTCTGATTCCACAAGTTCGGAGGTTTAAGATGTTCAGGTTCGAACGAGGGATTCCATCAGAGCTGTTTTGATCATGTGTAAAAGCTCAATCCAACGAAGCCACTACAGAGGTCATCAAATTACCATTAGAAATTCCAAACGATCAAGTTGTCGATTCAAACCGTCAATCATGTCTTCAATCACGATGGCGCAAATAATTGTAATGGTCATATGCATCAAGTATAAAGCACGGGTTCTAGCAGCCATCCATTTCTGTGTCAACATCAAACGCGCATTCCTAATCGAATATGTCGGTTCATGGGCAAAGTTGCTACTCTTGGCAAATTCATGCTTCAGTTGCTCAATACCCACAACATGCAAAAGTCGACATAAGGTCGAAAAGCACATTTGCGAGTCGATAAGAGCATACGCAACAACCGCCTCATCGGATTAGCCATCAGTGAGAGAAAGCCACGCAAAAATGCAAATTGCCAACAAAACGACTGGTCAAAATTCGCTTGTGTTAGCCTGAACAAGCACGGAAATTACGGGATAGCAATCCAGTTCCTGACTTCAGTCAGAATAATTACCTCATCTGCACAAACACGGACACTCCTGCAAATACTACATCTTCCTACGTAAAGCAGCTGTTAGAATCAACCACCCTTATCCCCTAATCTTACAGAAAGGCACTCGACAAGGTTGCCTGGGGTTAAGGCCGCAGCATTCTTAGGATATACTAGGACCCAATAGAAAATTTGACGCACATTGTCAACAATCTCCTTGCAAGACTCACATCTTGTCAACCATCTCCTTACAAGACTCGCACCTTATGAAGTGGTGCCTTACATCGTCGGCGCGAACTTGATCGCACTGCTAAAAATGACGGAGGTATAAGACCAATTTCTGTCAGCGAAACTCCCCGCCGTCTCTGTTCGTAGTGCATATGTTTTTAACTCGGTAAAAGCTTCGCAAGCCTGCTACAACCAACACAGTAAGGGTAGGGACAACAAACGCAGTGAACAGGATTGTTCAGAAAATTAGACAAATCCACGAGCAACACGTTAACGACAACAATTGTGCCTGGGTGAATATCGACATCTCAAACGCGTTTAACTCAGTGTCAAGATAACACTTACAAGCGGTGATTCGAGAGAATGCCCCAGATCTCTTGCCGTGATTTGAACTTACGTACTAGTAAAAGGCATTCCTCTGGTTTATCCTACTCTAACATCTCAACTCATGTAAAGGAGTCAAGCAGAGAGCTCCATTAAAAAAAGATTTATTTTAACGTGGCAAATGCGTGCCAGCGCACGCTTACATGATCACAGCAAAACAAAAATGTAAATCATGTGTCGAGAAGGTGTGACAGGAGGAGGTATTTGAATGTGATAAAGGAGGGAGCGTGGCGGACGTAGAGAGGGAGTTAATTCCAGGCGAGTGGGGCGGCGACGAAAATGAATCGGAGATCGTAGTTGTTGGAGTAATTGGGAACGTGGAGTAAGGGGATATGACGGGAACGCAGCGATAACGAGGTGGGGCGAGTGTCGTCTAAGAAAGGGAGAGTTGGGCAAGATATGTGGATGTGTTGTCGAAGCGACGGAGACAAAAGAGCACTCGAACGGCGGGCATTATATGGGTAGGATGATATATTTTGGAGAATTGGCGAAAAGGACGAAGCAGTATTCGATTATAGGGAAAAGCAGCGATGAAAGAAGATACATACAAGAACGGAAGTCGATAAGGGGGCGGATACGGCGGATGTCACGGAGAATTAAGTTAGATGAGCGGACCTTGTCACGGACGAAGGGTTTAAGGGAAAGGTGATCATCGAAATGGAAGCCTAAGAAAGTGAGATTGTGGACTATGGGGATGATCGATGAGGCAAAATATACAGTGGGAGGAGATATGTTTGGTTTACGTGGGAGGATCCACATTATTTTGGACTTGTCGGGGTTCAGAACGAGATAGAGATTGGAGAGACGTTTTTAGATATAAGAAAACAGTTGGACGCAGAAATACCGATATCGTGTATGCGATGTGCGGGTGCATGAGCATAGATGAGGATGTCATCGGCGTATTGCATGACGTTAAAGGAGAAAGGTTTGATAAACGGAGAGAGATCGCCAAGCAGAAAAGAGAAAAGCAGGGGACCTAGGACTGAACCTTGTGGGACCCCGCAAAAAATAGGGATGGGAGGGGAGGATGATGAATTAGAACAGACGCGAAAAGGAACGGTCGGATAGATATGAGGCAAACCATGCTACGGAGGAAGAAAAGCCGTAATCATAACGAAGGCGAGAAAGGAGGACGGAGTGGTCGACAATGTCGAATGCGGAGGAGAGGTCGAGGGAGATGAGAATACTATATAGAGCGTTGTCTCGAGAAATTAGTAAGTAGTTGTAAACTTTCATGCATGCGATTTCTGTGGAATAATTAGAGTGGAAAGCGGATTGTAAAGGAAGGGTACAGATTGGATGATGAGATATAAGCGTTGATTTGTATTAAGATGAGGCGTATCTAAGAGCTTAGAAAGAGTAGGGAGTAGTGAAATGGGACGATAGTTAGAAGGGAGGGGTCGAGCGATTGTTTCTTAGGAGGGGACGAACGATTGCGGATTTCCAGTGTGAAGGGAATATACGACTGCGGATGGACGAGTTAAACAAGGTTGTGAGAAAAGGGGATATCGATGAGCATATGGATTTAAGTATGTGGGTAGGCAGGGGATCGGCAGGTGAGGTTTTGTTGGGCAAGGACATGATAACAGATGAGACTTCGGAAGGTGAGACAGGGAGATGAAAGAGTTCCGGAATGATGAGGCTAGGCGGGGCAGAATGGAATGGATGGAGACCGGGGTGTGAGAGAGCAACGTTGATACTTTGGTCTGGATAAATGACGAATAATCATGGGAATTGATGTTGCACGGCGAAGAGGAGCGAGCAAGGATTGAGTTAAAAGTATGCCAGAGAGTCTTAGAGTTGAATGAAGTGATGATTTTATGCTGCCAGAATGAGTTGCATTTAGTACGTAGTAAGTTGAGATGAGACCGGCGATGAGCAAGATAGGTATCACGGAAAGACGGAGTGATCGAGCGGAAATCATGTCTGAGAAAGCGGTGATAGACTCGAAAAGCATGATGAAGTCGACGCTTTGAGAGTAGGCATTGGATGTCGAACCATGGGGCACGGTTCGAGCGACGGTGTGGGTGAGACTTGAAGGGCAAGAGAATATTGAGAATGGATGTGAGTTCAGAGTCGAAAAGAAAGGCGAGATTTTTAGGAGATGAATATGTTATTGTGGGATAGAATAGAGACGATTCGAGTAAGACAGAGCGGAGAAGGGAGATGTCAAGATTTCTCCATGGGCAACGTAGGATTGTAGGTGTGTGAGGAGGGGTGTGGTTGTGAGTGAAATCAAGGGTGACGATAAAGTGATTCAATAAACCAGGTTCGAAGATTGACAGTGAGGTGTAGGCAGCAAAATGATCGGGGACAGCGATGATGTCAAGTGCCGCACCAAGGATATGTGTGCGGGCAGTGAAGATGGGTTTGTAGTTATAGTTGGATAAAATGTTGATGAACTGGATGGACTCAGTGGAAGAGGGGCAGTCAATGATGAACCAGGAGGGTATACAATGGCGAGATCTGGAGTGATCGGGTTAGAAGAACGACAAGTGAGCAGTTCAAAAGAGCAAGAATTGAAAGGGGGAAGTGATTTTGCGAATAGACGCGGGGTGACGGGCGAATGCGACAATGCCGCCACGATTAGAGAATTTAGGAGGGGATTTGCTGAGGGGGCGAGCAGATTCGACTAGTGAGCAACCGGCAGAGATCAAACGGCGGATGGAGAGGTCGTCATAATCGGAGTGCCAGAATTCGGTGAGGCAGAAGAGATCGATGGATTGCTTGGTGAATAGGTTGAGGATGATATCGGATTTATTGAGAATAGATCTAGTGTTGTGGAGGCCGAGGCGGAAACTGTGTGTGGTGGTGATAGGGGCTAGTGGAGAAAACACATAGGGGAGATGGAACGTCATCGAATTTTTGGGCCGGTGTGAACAACTTGAAAATTTCCGTCGATGTTTTGGATAGAGAGAAATGTTTCGCCGTTTTCCTCGCGACGGCATTTTTTGATGCGGGCAGATGAGAGTTGAGCGATTTCGGAGGGGTGCGATCCGAGAAAATGCGAGTGGCTGAAGATGATATGAGTTTGAAACGTTGGGAGATGACAGAATACGCGTGAGAGCAATGCTTGAAAACAATTTTTAGGATAGGGGGCTGGGAAGGATTAGATTGAGAATATTTACATAGACGGATGAATGCGGCAGGAGAAATGTCCTTGAAAAAGCTAATAGATTTTATAATTAGATATATAAACTTAAATAATTTTATTCAAATTTAATCATCTCATTTTTTTCTATTTCACTGTATACTCATATCCTAATTGAAAAAATAATTGAAAAAATCTAAGAAATAGAAATATTAAATAAACCTCTCAGAACGATAGTGTAGAATTATACATTTATCTAATATACATACAATTCTCAAATTCTTACAACGATCAATCAATTGCAAAACGATCAATCAATTCGACGAATGTCAACTCGATGCTGTGTTTGCAATGGTCCGGCAGCGGTGTGCAGAAGTTGTGTTTGTGCAAAGAACGGCATGCAGTGTATTAATTGTTGGCCACCAAAATGTGCAAATCGTATTTCGTCAGTAAGAAAGGATGCCTCCTATGGATCTTCCTCATCATCTAGTCAGGTTCAACACAGTCAAACTGCAGCTGCGTACGCTCATACTAATATCAATAAGCTCGTGTCCTTTGAATTAAAATGAACAGCTCCAGATTACAACGTTTATTCTGCTGCAAAAACTCCAGTTCAACTATCACGTGAATTCTTTCTCCGTGATTTCTATTGTGGTTATTGTACCGCCAAACATATAGCCGCACAATCAGAGTTAGTCAGTTCTCTTGAGAGTGAGCTGACTGAAATCATACGACAAATAAATGTTTCACCACCGTGAAATTCACAAGCTCAAAACTTACAATCTTCCAGGCTTAAATCTAGTGGTATGCATGGTGGACCCTCATGGAGTGATACTGTGAGTGGGAAGGTTCGTAGAGAGATTGTACGGACAGTATTAGGTACTACAAGCAACGAGAACAAAAATGCTTCCAGCTTACAAATCTTGCGTTCTATTGAAAAGTAAACGCTCTTTAACAGTAATAATAAAGAACTTTCCTATTTCGGATGATGATTATACATAAATTTTAAAGCTTTTTTAAGAGATAGGTTGCGCAAATCCGAATTTTCGACAATTTCAAATTCGTCGATTTCCTGCTAAGCGCTCTGATATCCCACCTTGGCTGTCACTTACTTCTAGTCAGTCATTTAGTGAATCCATCCTTTCTTTAGCTCTGCATGATCAGTGGGTTGACAAAGGATATCATAAACGTTTTGGGTGCTTTGAGTGGACACGTTGGATGTTGATATGTTCTTATGGGAGAGGTCGCGTATGAGTTTGTTGGCACAAAAGCTACATATGAAGTCTTCTTTAGACTTACTGTTGTCTCATGCGATTGTAGTCCAGACGCTGCAGTCGTGTGTCGAGCACTGTACTTGTAGTTGAGCACAGTTGGTGTCTGTCGTAGCTATTATCTTACGTCCTCCCATCAACGCCCTTGTGTGTTAAAGCTGTTAAATTTGCTAGATTGATCTGGAACTGGATTGATTGTATGTTTATTATTTCTCAAACTTTTTTTAAGGTCTGTTCCTCTTCTCGTTGACAATTAAGAGTACGATTGAACATGTATCCCATATCATCGTTATAAACCTCAACATATGGTACCGTAGATGACGACATAGTCGGCGGGACGGCAATGACAATCGCATCCTCACTCGGCTTGCTAAATGCGAGCTTCAAGGTAATGGAGTTTAAGCTAAATTGGCAAAAGACCGAGGTCATCGGCTCGCCTGACTGCCGTAAACGCTTGCCTGAATATTCTATCCAAGGTAGTTTCGGAAAACATTTCCGGGAGCGTGCACTTGCTAGGTATACAGATTTGTTACGAGTACTTCACAGAGATCCACCTGACTAATATGGTTCTTGCACCGCAGGTCCAGACAATCGATACAGTAGCCAAGCTACTCGACCTTTAAGTCGGAAACCTGCTCTGACACTGCGCTTCCACGTCCGTGATAAACAACCTACACTCCCCTCAGTTGACCCATGGATGACAAAAACGTTTTGTCAGTAATTTGACAGACAAATCGCCAGCGCTTTCCAAAAAATATGCGCGTGCCAACCTCACGAAGCCACCAAATCATAGATGACACTCTCAATCCGTTTATGTGGTTTCGGTCTAAGATGCAATGCTGCACATGTCCAGAACGCATTCATCCTTAGCGTGAAGCATGTCGGGGAGGTATACAGTCTAAACGCTTCTCTATTTCCTGACTATTCTGAGGCATTAGTAACCATATGAAGACCGATGGGCTCGCACTTCATTCAGTATACGGAGGGCAGTCAATCATCAACCTTAAGGCTGATCGGCCATTATGCGTCGACGCAGCTGATACAATCATCTAGTAAAATAGGACGGGCCAGATTAAACGTAGTGTCGTGTTCAAAATATGTGGCTTGGCTGCGCATCGTGACAAATGCGGCATCCGGAGAAGAACTAACGCCTCACAGTTTCGCATCCTAGCCCAAATGTGTCTTGGTATTCCCTTACACGAAAATTACTATCAATGCGGTCTCTGCATGCGTATGGCGGATAAGGGAGGCATACACTCGCTCACTTGTCAGTACGGGATTTATCAAGGAATGCGGCATTACGCCATTCGCGACAAGGTATTTGCAGCCTCACAATAATCCGCCCGAATGGATGAAACCCTGAATTGAGCGGAATTATCCCGGACATACATGAATGCCCGGCAGACATCCTATCTTATATGGATCCTCCCCCTTGCAATCGAATCTGCAGTCACCCATCCCCGTGTTTAAGTGACTCCAGATTCTTCAAGCGACTAATCTTTCAAGAACTTTGCACATCGAGCTCGTCAGGAATATAGTCTATAATCACTACAAGAAGGCTCAATGGCTTTTTTGGAACAGGAACAATTGAAGATTTCCACAAGTCGGACACACATCCAGTGGTAAGTCTATTCTGAGAGAAAAGGAGCCAAGTAGTTTGATTAGGTCTTGAGCAGAAATGGAGATATATCATCAGGATCGGAAGCACTGTAATATGTTTTAATTTTTTACTGCATACATATTTTCCATTGTATATTATATTATTCATTTATTTAATCAGTCAATTGTTATTCAGGCACAACAATTAACTGATTACAGTATTCCTGAAGATGACATAAAATAGTTGCCAAAATATTAAAAAGAATTTTAATTTATTTGTACTCGAATTTGCGTTTAATTACCCAAATAAACAATTATTCTAGCATGACTATTTTCGTTTTAAGACACTAAACAAAATAATATTTTATAAATTAATTGAAAATAAACCAAGATGGACTTGAATGCTAATGATCTTCAACATGAGGTAGCAACCGGTTTAAGTAATCGTGACAAAAAAATTTCCATTAAGAAAATTTTGTATATCTTCATTAATATTTATATTTCCATTATAAAACGTTCCCTCAATGATCACAATTGTAGAAAATACATTTTTTTAAAACAAAATTAAATTTCTCTCTGTGAATTAATTAAAATAATTAAATACCATGATACTGATGGAAGTGCTAGTCAAGCATGATTTTCTATAAACATACTAACAAAAGAAAAATATTTTGACTTTTTAACTTCAAAAAATTTTTATACACTTTCATATAGCGATAGTGAAAGACATCCATGAGATATCATACAATTGGAAGTTCCTACAAAGTTCAACTGATTACAAATGGGGAAAATAAGAAGCAAATATTAGAGGAATACACTAAAATCGAAGTAGGTTGCGATACCTCTGAATGCGACGTTTGGAGCATCGTGAACGTAAAGATCAACGACCAGAAAAAATATCAAAACCATTTATTTGCGGTTTCTGCATTGCAGAATATCGTAATACATTAAACGCCGAGATAAAGAAACCTACAAATTAGAAATAATCAGTGTAGAAGATTTCAGTCATGCTGAATATAGTGAGGCATTGAGCGCTGCGGAAAACAATAATGATGATAATGATACAAGTATTCACTATGACTGTTCTTAACAGTTCTAATACCTTGACTTAATCTAATTGATTGATGTCCACACATGTTCCACACTTCCAATTTTCACATATATATGATATATATGACATTAATATATATGAATATATTAATCTGTTACAACAGCTGTAATATCGCATAAAATGACAGCACACGCAAAAAAGTTACCCTAACAACCAAGATAACCTTTCTGAGTCCACCTCATTATCAAGAGTATCAAGACAATCGCACGAATACCACATAAGACAACATTATCTACAGTTAATTCAACACCTCAATCACATACACATTTTAACTCAGATAATATCTGTAAAAAAAGCACACAAGTATCCGTTATCACTGCTCCTCCTGTATGAACATATAAGAAATGATATACTCGCAGAACATTCGATCGGAATATGTTTTATAATTGCGAACATAGGCGAATCACACAGCTTAATAGTTTAGTTGGATTAAGCACGATGTTGACCATGTAAAGAAAGTTCTTTCAACCGTTCTTTTCTCTGAGGTATTAAATAATGGACAGGTTATGTATCTCTTTCGTATAGAGAAAAAGCTCGACAACGGCCAACCAAGGATTATAAAAGTTGTTGTTGATAGTTCAGAGACTTGCAGTCAGATGCTCAAGAAATCTTTTAAGTTAAAGGTTCCAGTATTAGACTTTTACCTGATCCTAGCCCCGAAGATAAAGATAAATTGAAGTCCGTGAATTATGATCTGCAGCAAAGAACTCAAAATGGCGAGAACAATTAAGTTTAAAAAAAATTCATTTGTGTGGCGAAGAGTGAACACACGATTTTCTATTGGAATCATTCTAACTGCTGTATAGGCGCTTTCCGCCGCACAGGCTTTTGTAACAAACACAAAGTTTCCGTCTATTTCATGTCCCCTAGAGACGCATCGCCCTTACCGTAGATCGCTAAATAACATTTATATTATGTTATCTAACTGCTTAAGTCTTTATAACAAATTAGACAAATTTGACAATATAACAAATTTGGATAATGACGTTGATGCAGTCAGGACCATTATTTCCACCATGTTCAACTATTCGGATCGAAATGTTGTGTCCAAGTTAACTGTCAGGAGTATGTTTCGACTTGGTAGGAAAACATCCGTTAACCATCCTAGGCTTCTAAAAGTTGTCCTCGGATCAACTATTGAAGCTAAGTCCCTCTTAAATCAAGGATTCAGACTAAAAAATTAACCTGTTCGCATTTTAAAGGATCTTTCTCACGAAGAGCGTATTTCATTACTTAATGCCAAACAGGAGCTTGCCTGCCGTCGTGGCGAAGGTGAGGTGGATTTGTGTGTCAGAAATTTTCGTGTTTGCCAACACAAGCCATTTGTGCGTTGGCATCCAATCTGCATGGGCCTTTGAGTGCTGGTTCTATATCTGTGGTTTCCCTTGTGGATTTCAAGTTTGGTGAAAACGGGTATTGCAGCTTCTGCAAATAAGCGTGCTCTTCTCATTGTATATTCTAACATTCGTAGCTTAACTTCTAATCTGGATGATATTCGCATTATGTTGACTACAAAGCATTTTGACGCCTCTAATTCTTATTCTGATACAACGCCTGTTATTTATTAGTCAATTCATAAAATGAAGTTTATTTTATGAATTAATAAAATTCGCTAGGGTGGTGTTGCCATCTATTTAGCTCACGGAGCGGTTGTAGTCGGTTCGGTCGAGTACTCCAATAGTGAAGGAACTTGTGAGTGCTTGGTGTTAGACGTAATATTATCCGAACTTAGATTTTGGCTTGGTGTCCTTTATAGAACTCCTAATTCATCTGGTTTTGACGATGTACTGCGTAATGTGCTTCTTAATTCATGTAAGCATAATCGTCCTTTCATCCTATCTGCTTATTTTAACATTCCGAGTTTTGTGGTTAGTGATGTTGGTGGTTTTAGTATTGATCATTGCAATGCTTCTGAAACTCAAATATGGCAATTCTTGATAGTTCATCTATACTTGATCTGATCTTTTCTCAAAATTGTGATCATGTTTGTGACATACGCTATGTATCTCCTCTGGGATTGAGTGACCATGTAACCATTCAATTCTGTATTCGTTCTTCTTTGGGGGCTACCATGGAGGATGCTGAGCCTAATTTGGTCAGACGGCTGTGGGATAAGGCAGATCACTCTGCTCTCTTGGCTTATGCAGATTGTATTAACTTTTGTTGTGATGACAGTTCAGTTGACCGTTGCTGGCATGTAATTCGTGATAAGTTATTTGAAATTTCAAATAAGTTTGCTCCAAAATTTCTGTAATCTAGGAGCTATATAGTACGGGTTGGTGATTGTTTTTCTTCTCCGCGTAATGTGACTTCAGGGGTTCCTCAGTAGACTGTGCTTGGCATATTACTTTTTAACATTTTCATCAACTCTATGCTGAGTAAACTGCAATGGCAATATCTTGCTTTCACAGATGACTTGAAAGTGTGGAGCACAATTAATTCTCCAAAGGATGTAGAGTTTCTGCAAAGTGATATTGATAGGATATAAATTTGGAGTAGGCATACAGGAATACTATTGAACGTCTCTAAGTGTGTTCACCTTCGTTTCGGGTATAGTTCTGTACCTGCCTAATATACTATAGGATCTCAAATAATTAATTGTTTTTCTCATGTACGAGACCTTGGTATCATAACGCATTCTTTCTTGAAGTCTAGAATGAACACTGAACGTAGATGCGCGTCTGCCAGAAGAATGATGTACTTGATAAAAAACTGCTTCAAATTTGTGTCACCCACATGTTTTAGAATTTTATTTAATGCACTTGTAAGACCACATATTGAATTTGCGATACAAGCCAGTTTTTCAACGTCCAAAAAAGAGTTGAATGACTTAGAAAATATTCTTCGTCGTAGCAGCAAACTGTGCTGGAGTTGTTCTCATATGAGTTATCCTGACAGACTTAAAACTCTAGGTATGATGACTGTACACCAAAGACGGTACATCCTAGATATGTTAGTAATGTGGCATATCACCAACAGTTCGGATGGATATCCTACCCATTCGGTGGTTATCAACGATAGACGATGCCACAAGCCATCACCTGTTGTTGAAGATACCGTCCCATGGTCGCAATCACGGTTGGATCGGTTGTTTCATTGTTGTGCAAATGCTTGGAATCGACTATCGTCGGAAATCGTGATGGCCACAGACGTTAAGACATTCAAGACTGCTCTCATAAATTTGACGATTAACGGCGGGAATAATGAAGATTACCCCTTTTATTGATATTTTTATGTTGATTTTGGTGTATGCAATGATGTTTTCTTGTGATCGAGCGAAACGGCTTTATAGCCAATGCTTGCTTGTTATAATGTCTTGATAATACAGTGAACACAAACCTTATAGCATTGAACATAACTTGGCTTAACGAAAATATTTTTGATGGCGAAATTTTCACCACAGGTTATTATGTCAAGCGGGCAGATCAAACCTTTTCCAAAAGTGGTGGAGTTAACGATAGTTAACTGTAGTTAACGTCAAACAACGGTTAACTATCGTAGACAGGAGCACATCGTCAGTTTAAGCATTCATTGAGAACCTATTGGTATTAATAGGTTCTCCAAATAAATAGTATTAATATCTACTCCAAATAAACAAAAACTAAAAATCGGTCTATTTTATCGCTCACCACGGTCAGAAACTGATAGCATTAACATTTCATTAAGATATCACCTAAAATGCACATAACCGGTTTTAGTATTAAGGGACTTAAATATTCCTCATATTGACTGGAATCTCAATTCTTCGACACGTGGTTGCGACATAGCATCTGAAAATTTTCTTAGTGTGTTCAACAATCTTAATTTGACTCAAATATTCAAGGATTTACCAAAAGAAGAAATCAATCATCATCCGCTCTTGACCTTTGCTTATCTAGAGAGGATTCTTGATTTCTGGCAACTTTCTAAGACCTCCTATAGATCATAGTGATCATTGTGTAATCAGTATTGTGTTTTTTGTAGGTACCTCTAAATTATCTCAAGCATCTAAGTTGTAATAAATCTTTCAAAGCGGATTATGCAAGTATGCAACAAGTCATTGATGGCATGCAATGGCCTAACATTTAATTGGCAATGGCCGACATTTGATGGCATACAATGGCCCACATGCAATGGCCTACATGTGATTGGCATAGACTAATTCTGGGAATTTTTTAAATCAACTTTTCTTAACTTGCTAAACTACTACGAGTAAAAACTTTCTAGAATACAAACATCTTACAATTATTCCTGTCAGATCCAGATTATTTCTGTCAGTTCCAGATTATTCCTGTCAGTTCTAGATTATTCA
This sequence comes from Pomphorhynchus laevis, assembly GCA_012934845.2. Classification (NCBI taxonomy): domain Eukaryota; kingdom Metazoa; phylum Acanthocephala; class Palaeacanthocephala; order Echinorhynchida; family Pomphorhynchidae; genus Pomphorhynchus; species Pomphorhynchus laevis. Next base: position 91,161 of record WNNJ02001901.1, read on the forward strand.
TGTCTGTTCCGCTCGCTACGCTCGCAGATTGAGCTCAATCTATCGATAAAAGGTCATGTCTAAAAAAGCGCGATCTCAGATCCCTGTTCCTGATCAAGAATCTTCCACATCGGAATACAATGATGGTCATACCAGTTTTGAAGTTAGATGCGATTCCAAAGATTGTGATGTATGGACACTTGTTCGTGCTAAAATATCCGACCACTCGGTATATAAACGTAAACAGTTCACATGCGGTTTTTGTACATCAGTACGACTACTACAGTTATCCTGCTCCTCTACTCCTGTATCACACACGACCACTCAGACCAATGTTGTTTTAGATGCTTCCCTTGCATCAACACCTGACTTCGCATCTTATAATCCCATTATTGAACCTAATCTCTCTCACACACTCCTCGTTCAACTACGTACCAAACTTCCAGTAATCTTTCTCATTCTAATAATGCTAACGGTAAAGCTTTTCATCTCGTACCTCATCTTTCCTATTCCTCCCCCAATCTAAATAAATCTTAAACTTCTTTATTCTCTTCACGTACTCCTTACTTGACCTCCCCCGTATCACTTCTCAATAATTTACATCCTTCCATCAAAATCATTTCCAGTAACATTTCCGATCAACTGATTCAACACTCTATTCCTGTCACTCATGCCCCAACCTATCTTAATTCTCCTTACTCTACATCCCACGTAACACTTCCAAATAATTTACATCCTTCATTTAAAATCATCTCCAGTCACATCTCTGATCAATCGATTCAACACCCCGCTCCTGTCACACTTGCTCCAACCAATATTAATTCTCTATCAAGCACCCCTGTCATTTCCACTTCTATCTGCTCATCTGCATCCACTCCTACCAGCTCTGTCCGTCCACCACTTCCACGAAATCGTTTTCCTTCGCGCGATCGCTGTATAATCATATCAAACATAAAGCTTTCCGAATCTGCTTCTCCACAATCTCGCCTCGATGATGATGTATCTGCTTTCAGGTCTATCCTAGCAACCATTCTTCCTGATGATAACCCATCCCTCTTCAATAATATCGCTCCTGTATCCTTTATTCGTTTAAACAAATCCACTAAATCCAATCATCTCAGTCCTCCACTCTTAAAAATCGTTTTCCGACATAGTTCACATGCCTCTTTGGTACTCCCCAACGTTTTAAACTTCTTACCACTTCATCTACTTGTCGTATCTTTCCTAACCGCTCCCCTTCTGATATTGTCCAGCTCAATTTAGCTCGCATTGAGAAACATCGACGTAAAACAAACGGCGAGTCATCCTCATCTATATGTCAAATCAACAGAAATTTTCATGTTGTACACACAAGGCCAAAAATTTGATGGCGTCCCATCTCTCCCCCTTGTCATCTTCGCTAGTCGATCTCGCTCCTAAGCATACTTTTCGTCTTAGTCTATTCAACACTCGCTCCATTCTTCATAAAGCTGATATGCTCCTTGATATATTCGATTTACTATCTATCGATATTCTCTGCATTACCGAATCCTAGCATTCTGACTCCGACGATCTTGCTATTCGTCGTCAATGTCGCTCTGGCTGTTCTCTAGTTGAATCAGCTCGTCAAATTGCATCTCATACATCTACTGCTTCTAACCATGGCGGTATTGTTGTCATTGCTCGTCACCCAATGTCTTTACGTAAAATCAACGTTAACATCCGTTACACCTCGTTCGAATTACTCATATGCAGATTATCAACTCCTTTCCCTCTGGAACTTGTGATTGTATACCGTTCAGGTTCAGTTGCCCCTTCAAGTATCTTCTTTAACGACCTTGCAGATCTAATGTCTCACTGTTCATTGTATTATACCCTTCTTTTGTTCCCGGTGACTTTAACATTCGTTTTGATCGCCCGTCTGACTCTGACTTTATCACTTTAACTAATCTTTTTTCTGATTTTAAGTATAAATTACTTTCAACAAGCCCAACTCATATACTCAGCAGTGCTCTCGACATCATTGCTGTTCCTAACTGCTTCAATGACTATACCTCCTTGTCAATTACTGATCCTGGTTTGTTCGATCATTTCCTTGTCACTCTTACTCTTACTCGTCCCCATCCTCCTACTCCACCTTTACCAAGTCGACCCTGGAAGCTTCTCAATATCCCTATTCTCTGCACAGCCTTACTCAATTCTTCACTCTTTTCACTTCCTCTTAACTATCTCTCTCCCGATGATCTCTGCATTCTGTTTGATTCTGAACTTACGTCGATCCTCAATAACCATCTGCCTAGTCGACTTCGATGTTCCCAGCGCTTGCGCCATGCTCCCTGGTTCGATACTGACTGTAGTCTTTCTAAGCTTCGACTCCGTAACACTTTTCGTATGTATAAACGCTTTCTTAAACGTTATCCCAACTCACTCACTCCAAATCTTCGTGATTCCTACTTTTTTACGCCGTTCACATCTCATTCTTATACGTACTAAATGTACACTCTTTTGGCGGAATCAACTCGAGTCATCTTCCAACACTAAATCTCATTAAAAAATCTTAAATTCAATTCTTTCACGATCATCTATCCCTTGTAATATAAATCCTGATGAATTTTCTTCTTATCTACAAACTAAGCTATCTAATTTACTTTCCCTACTACCCATAGCCCCCTTGTACCCACTCTTCTCTTTAAATACTTTCTCCCAGAACTATTCCACCTTCTTCCCGTTTTGTCCGATGAAGTTTCTTCGGTTCTGCTGTCATTACCTAATAAAACCTCTCCTTCTGACCCAATTCCCACTCACTTACTTAAAAATATCTGCACTTTTATCTTACCCTTCCTAACCACATTGTTCAACTCGTCCATCCGTAGCCGTACATTTTCTTCCATCTGAAAATGCGTCACTGTTCGTTTTCTCATCAAAAAGCAATCTCTCGACTCCTCATTACCACCTTCGTACCGTCCTATTTCACTTCTCCCAACCCTCTCTAAACTCTTTGAGCGTCTCATTCTTAAGCAATTTAATACATATCTCTTGTCCTCTAAATTATTTCTTTCTTTCCAAGCCGCTTTTCGCTCTAATTACTCTACCGAAATTGCATGTCTTAAAGTTTAAAACGACATACTCATATCGCGCGTTCATAAATTATGTAGTGCCATAGTTTCTCTTGATCTATCGTCTGGTTTTGACATAGTCGATCACTCTATTCTTCTCCATCGTCTTCGTCATGTTTATGGCTTCTCTTTACCCACTGTATCATGGTTTTCTTCATATCTATCAAACCGTACATTTCGCGTCTATTCTAACTCTTCTCTCTCCCATCCTTCATCCATCTTGACCGGTGTTCCACAAGGATCCGTATTAGGCCCTATCATTTTCTCTCTTCTTCTCGGTGACTTGTCTTCGATTTCTCATACATTTAACTTTTATGTTATGCAATATGCTGATGACATTCTCATCTATGCTTACGCACATGCTTATCGTATTCATGTTCTTAGTGTTTCTGTTTCCAGCTGTCTTGTCTCAATTTCCAATCATCTTTCTTCCCTTCGCCTTTCTCTGAATCCTGATAAATCTAAAATTATGTAAATCCTACCTCGACGCTTCGGCTTAGAACCTCACTCCGTATCATTAAATTCTACAATTCTCCCTGTCGTTGATAATCTCGTTTTCCTAGGCTTCCATTTCGACAACCGACTTTCACTTAAACCTTTCGTTAGAGATAAAGTACGCTCATCTACCTTGATACTCCGCAACCTCCGTCAAGTTCGTAGATTGATCGATTTCCCTTGTATGACTCTCATATCATCTCTCCTTTTTTCTAGACTCGATTATTGTCTTAGTCTATTTTCCAACTCACCTAAATCCACTCTTCTTCCCCTACAACGCATCGTCAACGCAGCCGTCCGAATTCTCCTCCGCCTTTGTCCTTTTGATCATGCATCCTACCATCTTGCTTCTCTCGATTTGCCTACCATTTATTGTCGTGTTCAAATTCGTCGTCTTCGCGTTGCTTTCCGCCTTGTAACTTTTCATACCCCTTCATTTCTCAACCTTCCTTTTCTTGATAATTCTCGTCCTGTTTACTGTTCCTTGCGTTCCTGTAATTCCCTTCTTTTACATGTCCCAAACTACTCTACCTCCTTTGGACTCCGCTCCTTCCTGGTGGCTGCTCCTCTATTGTAGAATCATTTGCCCATTCATATATGCCAATCAACTTCCCTGCAGTGCTTCAAACGACACATCCGATCCCATTTTAACAATTTATCTGCTTGACTTTATCATTTTTGTTTGTGGACTTGTAAGCGTGCAGCTTGCACGCATTTGATACGTTAAATAAATTTGTATTATTATTACTGTTAACCATTGAAACGTTCTATTAAATCTGACACTACCCATATTTGGTATGATTCACACATTAAGGAAATCATCAAATTAAGAGACAGAATTTACACTGAATTTAAAGGAAACTGCTCTTACAACGAGTACAATAAAATACGAAATCGGGTTACGTCACTTAAGCCGTGCAAACATGTGTTTTATTTTATCTATTTGTAATTCTTAAAACATCAATTTTAAACAGTTGTTTAAATACATATACATATGCAAATTAACTTCCGAGATTAATTGTTTATCCATGAAAAATGGTGAGCTTACGTACGACGCCAATACCATTACCAACAAGTTCCTCCATCAGTTTACATTTGATAGTCATAATTGCCATCGTCATCCTCAGATACCGATAATGCAGTTCCCCAGTTACAATTTTCTCCCATTTGATAAAGGTGACGCATTTAATGAACTGCGACAACTACCACGTTCGATTGCTTCAGGACCAGATAACATCCCTCTAATTCTTCTTCGTGAGCTTGCTTCAGTTATTTACGAGTAAATTTATGTAATTTTTACTCTTTCCTCATGCTGGATTACTTTAGAATGAAAGTATTCTATAATCTGTTATCTCATTAGAAAGGGTCAACGCAATCTAACTAACAATTGTTGACCCATAAGTCTTATATGTGTCGTATGTAAAGTGCTGGATAAGCTCCACTTCAAACGGATCATAATACATCTTAAAGTAATCGAATATTCCATGACTCTCAACACGGATTTCGTCCAGGTAGATCCACTGTCCCAAATCTTGTATTAGCTAGAATTAATTGGGCTAAGCACTTCCAAACTAAAGTGGATGTTGATATTCTGTTTTCGATCTCAGCAAAGCCTTCTATCGAATATCTTACCCTATTCAATGCCAGCTCAATTTAGCTCGCATTGAAAAACATCGACGTGAAACAAACGGCGAGTCATCCTTATCTATACGTAAAATCAACGGAAATTTTCACGTTCTTCACACAAGGCCAAAAATTCGATGGCGTCCCATCTCTCCCCCTTGTCTTCTTCGCTAGTCGATCTCGCTCCTAAGCATACTTTTCGTCTTAGTCTATTCAATACTCGCTCCATTCTTCATAAAGCTGATATGCTTCTCGATATCTTCGATCAATTATCTATCGATATTCTCTGCATTACCGAATCCTGGCACACTGACTCCAACGATCTTGCTATTCGTCGTCTATGTCGCTCTGGTTGTTCTCTAGTTGAATCAGCTCGTCAAATTACATCTCATACATCTACTGCGTCTAACCATGGCGGTATTGTTGCCATTGCTCGTCACCCAATGTCTTTACGTAAAATCAACGTTAACATCCGTTACACCTCGTTCGAATTACTCATATGCAGATTATCAACGCCTTTCCCTCTGGAACTTGTGATTGTATACCGTCCAGGTTCAGTTGCCCCATCACGTATCTTCTTTAACGACCTTGCAGATCTAATGTCTCACTGTTCATTGTCTTATACTCCTTCTTTTGTTCTCGGTGACTTTAACATTCGTCTTGATCGCCCGTCTGACTCTGACTCTATCACTTTAACTAATCTTTTTTCTGATTTTAACTATAAATTACTTTCAACAAGCCCAACTCATATTCTCGGCGGTGCTCTCGACATCATTGCTGTTCCTAACTGCTTCAATGACTATACCTCCTTGTCAATTACTGATCCTGGTTTGTCCGATCATTTCCTTGTCACTCTTACTCTTACTCGTCCCCATCCTCCTTCTCCGCCTTTACCATTATCTACACCAAGTCGACCCTGGAAGCTTCTCGATATCCCTATTCTCTGCACATCCTTACTCAATTCTTCACTCTTTTCACTTCCTCTTAACTATCTCTCTCCCGATGATCTCTGCATTCTGTTTGATTCTGAACTTACGTCGATCCTCAATAACCTTCTACCTAGTCGACTTCGACGTTCCCAGCGCTTGCGCCATGCTCCCTGGTTCGATTCTGACTGTAGTCTTTCTAAGCGTCGACTCCGTCACTCTTTTCGTATGTATAAACGCTTTCTTAAACGTTCACCCAACTCACTCCCTCCAAATCTTCGTGATTCCTACTTTTCTCAACGCCGTTCACATCTCATTCTTATACGTACTAAACGTACTCTCTTTTGGCGAAATCAACTCGAGTCATCTTCCAACTCGAAATCTCATTGGAAAATCTTAAACTCAATTCTTTCACGATCATCTACCCCTTGTAATATAAATCCTGATGAATTTTCTTCTTATCTACAAACTAAGCTATCTAATTTACTTTCCCTACTACCCATAGCCCCCTTGTACCCACTCTTATCTTTAAATACTTCCCTCCCAGAACTATTCCACCTTCTTCCCGTTTCGTCTGATGAAGTTTCTTCGGTTCTGCTGTCATTACCTAATAAAACCTCTCCTTCTGACCCAATTCCCACTCACTTACTTAAAAATATCTGCACTTTTATCTTACCCTTCCTAACCACATTGTTCAACTCGTCCATCCGTAGCTGTACATTTCCTTCCATCTGGAAATGCGCCACTGTTCGTCCTATCATCAAAAAGCAATCTCTCGACTCTTCACTACCATCTTCGTACCGTCCAATCTCACTTCTCCCAACCCTCTCTAAACTCCTTGAGCGTCTCGTTCTTAAGCAAGTTAATACATATCTCTATTCCTCTAACTTATTTCCTCCCTTCCAAGCCGCTTTTCGCTCTAATTACTCTACCGAAATTGCATGTCTTAAAGTTTATAACGACTTACTCATATCGCGCGATCATAAATTATGTAGTGTCATAGTTTCTCTTGATCTATCGTCTGCTTTTGACATCGTCGATCACTCGATTCTTCTCCATCGCCTTCGTCATGATTATGGCTTCTCTTTACCCACTGTATCATGGTTTTCTTCATATCTATCAAACCGTACATTTCGCGTATATTCTAACTCTTCTCTCTCCCATCCTTCGTCCATTCCGTCCGGTGTTCCGCAAGGCTCCGTATTAGGCCCTATACTTTTCTCTCTTCTTCTTGGTGATTTGTCTTCGATTTCTCATAAATTTAACTTCCATGTTATGCAATATGCTGATGACATTCTCATCTATGCTCATGCACCTGTTTATCGTATTCGCGATCTTAGTGTTTCTGCTTCCGACTGTCTTGTCTCAATTTCCAATCATCTTTCTTCCCTTCGCCTTTCTCTGAATCCTGATAAATCCAAAATTATGTGGATCCTACCTCGACGCCTCGGCTTCGAACCTCCCTCCGTATCATTAAATTCTACAATTCTTCCTATCGTTGATAATCTCGTTTTCCTAGGCTTCCATTTTGACAACCGACTTTCACTTAAACCTTTCGTTAGAGATAAAGTACGCTCATCTACCTTGATACTCCGCAACCTCCGTCAAGTTCGTAGATTGATCGATTTCCCTTCTTGTATGACTCTCATATCATCTCTCCTTTTTTCTAGACTCGATTATTGTCTTAGTCTATTTTCCAACTCACCTAAATCCACTCTTCTTCCCCTACAACGCATCGTCAACGCAGCTGTCCGAATTCTCCTCCGTCTTCGTCGTTTTGATCACACATCCTACCATCTTGCTTCTCTCGATTTGCCTACAATTTATTGTCGTGTTCAAATTCGTCTTCTTATCGTTGCTTTCCGCCTTGTAACTTTTCATACCCCTTCATTTCTCAACCTTCCTTTTCTTGATAATTCCCGTCCTGTTTACTGTTCCTTGCGTTCCTGTAATTCCCTTCTTTTACATGTCCCAAACTACTCTACCTCCTTTGGACTCCGCTCCTTCCTGGTGGCTGCTCCTCTATCGTGGAATCATCTGCCCATTCATATACGCCAATCAACTTCCCTGCAGTGCTTCAAACGACAAATCCGATCCCATCTGAACAATTTAACTGCTTGACTTTCTCATTTTTGTTTGTGGACTTGTAAGCGTACAGCTTGTACGCATTTGCCACATTAAATAAATTTGTATTATTATTATTATTCTCTTTAATCAACTGGAACATTGTGATATCAATAGAATCCTTCTCAGACAAATTTGATTATTTGTACAAAATCGTCAGACTGTTGTTTCAGTCAATGGAGCTATGCCCAAGTCAATATCTCCTCACCGTGGTGTTCCCCCAAGAATCAGTGCTCAGTACCCTTCTCTTTATTATTAATATCAATAAGCTCAACCGTTGTATCAAGTTTATGCAGTCTATATCCAGACGATTTGAAGATATGGCGTCATGTTCAATCATCAATAATCTTGATCTAATATTATTTCAAAAAACATCGACAATATTATAGATTATCGTGGACAACGAGAGCTGATTTTGAATCCTGAAAAGTCAAAACATGTGCACATTGCACCATCATCCTTTAGTTAGTCATATAATATAAATGCTGGTGTGATCGACACCGTCTCCGAATTTCAAGAGCTCGGAATGATTGTAAATGAAAATCTATCGACAAAAGCACATGTTCTTCACATAGTTAATAAATGTCGACGAATTATTGGGAGTCTCAGAATGACTGTTGGTCATCTTGGCCCTCCTAATTTAGACTATGATATAATTTATACATATTATCTTGGATGTTATATGCATCCCCTGATTGCAATCCTCAGAATAGAAGTGAGATGAATCTATGAAAATATTTTGCACAAAGCCACACACCTCGTACATACCACTCGCCAGCTTCTATTTACATCAATACTCGCAACATTAGACGTACCTAGGGTTGAAAAATCTCTAAGAATATTATATATGGTGTTCATGTGGAAGGCTCTCACAAGACAAAGAGAACACAGAGAACATATTTGTAGAACAATATTCAAAATTAGCCGTTTGAATAGACTGTAAGGTCACCTCACTTCTAAGACTTATCATCGACCAAAGAAAATATTTACCAGTATTGTCGACCGAACGTGGAAGCCATGGAATAAACCACGAAGTATAATCGGAGAATTCACATAAAATTTTGCATGTATATACCACGTACACCGAAAGACATATCAATTTTTGATTTTTAAAGTAGTTTTGTTTTTATTTATTTATACCCTCAATTCAATATTCAGCCATAACAATTAAATATTTGTAAACAATAATGCCGATAACATGAAGTCCGTTCTGGTGTCACATGTGTTGTTGTACACCTTTATTTCTAACATCGTGTTCGCTATAAATTATTCAAATCAACAACTACATTATAATTTAACTAAAATCTTTTAAACACTTACCAACATGAGCATTGAAGCTCATGAGTAAGATAGTGTAAGTACCCAGCACTAGTGTTGAATGTCTGAGCATATACAACTGTTAGATCATTTTCTTTTGATAAAAGTCTCAAAAATAATATTATTTTATTAATGATCATCCAAACTTATCAATCATGAATGACAACATAGGACTTAAGTACATCCAATTTAAAAAAAATCGTTTTATTTTATAGACTACCTTTTAATTTTATTGCTAATTTAATTACGGTATATATCTAGGAATAACCATGCAACTGTGATATGCCAAAAAGCCATTTTGTATTTTTCGTGAATATGCTCGTAAATACGAAACCCAACTACAACAGCCTAACCGATCACATGATCCGAAAATTTTACCTGAAGTTATGATAATAATAATTTCGCTCAAAATTTGCACTCATTTTCGAGATTGGTTCTTTGTCATTATTATTGTTCTTTGTCATTATTAGGCCCTATACTTTTCTCTCTTCTTCTTCGTGATTTGTCTTCGATTTCTCATAAATTTAACTTCCATGTTATACAATATGCTGATGATATTCTCATCTATGCTCATGCACCTCTTTATCGTATTCACGATCTTAGTGTTTCCGCTTCGGACTGTCTTGTCTCAATTTCCAATCATCTTTCTTCCCTTCGCCTTTCTCTGAATCCTGATAAATCCAAAATTATGTGGATCCTACCTCGACGCCTCGGCTTCGAACCTCCCTCCGTATCATTAAATTCTACAATTCTTCCTATCGTTGATAATCTCGTTTTCCTAGGCTTCCATTTTGACAACCGACTTTCACTTAAACCTTTTGTTAGAGATAAAGTACGCTCATCTACCTTGATACTCCGCAACCTCCGTCAAGTTCGTAGATTGATCGATTTCCCTTCTTGTATGACTCTCATATCATCTCTCCTTTTTTCTAGACTCGATTATTGTCTTAGTCTATTTTTCAACTCACCTAAATCCACTCTTCTTCCCCTACAACGCATCGTCAACGCAGCTGTCCGAATTCTCCTCCGTCTTCGTCGTTTTGATCATACATCCTACCATCTTGCTTCTCTCGATTTGCCTACAATTTATTGTCGTGTTCAAATTCGTCTTCTTATCGTTGCTTTCCGCCTTGTAACTTTTCATACCCCTTCATTTATCAACCTTCCTTTTCTTGATAATTCTCGTCCTGTTTACTGTTCCTTGCGTTCCTGTAATTCCCTTCTTTTACATGTCCCAAACTACTCTACCTCCTTTGGACTCCGCTCCTTCCTGGTGGCTGCTCCTCTATTGTGGAATCATTTGCCCATTCATATACGCCAATCAACTTCCCTGCAGTGCTTCAAACGACAAATCCGATCCCATTTTAACAATTTATCTGCTTGACTTTTTCATTTTTGTTTGTGGACTTGTAAGCGTACAGCTTGTACGCATTTGTCACATTAAATAAATTTGTATTATTATTCTCGTTGCTCTTTTCCACTAAATGCAATTTCTCATATACTCTTGCCACCCAATATATAATCATGCCAATAAAGATACTTCGTGACTATGGTTCACTTATCGCTCCATATCATGGTGAAAAAAGAACTAATCAAATCAGCAAACTGAGTCTACGTCAAAATAGCCATTTGTGAGTGATAAAATAACCATTTGTGAAATAGCCATTTGTGAGCGAAATCTGCTATATATACGAATGCTGTGTTCGTTAGGTACTTACCTCAGATCACGTGTCGATTCGACCCCACGTTGGTGCTACACTCAACAGGAGTGCATGAATCAAAACCATGATGTGGCTAATAGAACACGGCAACACCCAACGTCTTATCACAGTTTTGCAAAATTTAAATGTTAAATTAATAACTAAATGTTATGGAATCAAATCTACCAATGTAGGATTTAAAAATGAAATTTATTTTGAGTGGCAAATGCGTGCCAATACAGAAAATGATCAAACTGATAAAAATAATCCCACAGACGAAATTTGAATAGTATGAACAAGGAAGTCGAGCGAATGTACGAAGAGAAGTGATTCCAAGCTAAAGGAACATAAACAGGAAAGGAACGGATGCGGTAATTTGTCGAATAATTTGTGCATTGAGGAGAAGATAATGATATGATCTTATGGATGAAGAAGCTCGAAGAGATTCATCGAGATATGAAAGATGTAAATAAGAAGGGGAATTGTGACGCAGAACACGATGGGAGTCTTACTTGTTTGGTGCAATAAACCGTTTTTAAAATTTGCTTATTTCACAAAATACCATGTAATAATACGCTTGTAATCTAAAAATATTTTTTTGAGAAATCAGTTAAAGTAATTAAAAAATAATTTTTAATTATTTGTAAATAAACTTAAAAATTAAATAATTTCACTCATATAAACCAATATGTCTTGAAATTTTCAGATTTAGACAAGATTATGATTATGAATATAATTCCAAATTGCTCTGACGGGTATAAACGGGGATTTATTTGAATTCAAATATTTTAGCAAAATAGTAATTTAGTTTAAAATTTACGACAAATATTCATATTATAACATGTGTATATTTTTACATTTTTAATTTTACTTTGTAAAATGATAGTATACATATATACTTTAATTCAATATATAGATAAAATTATGTAAATTTTATTGATACATTATTTTGAAATATTGAAACTTGACCTGGAAGAAATTACGCACATTTTAAAAGAACTTGGTATAACCTTCGATCTACCCTACTAAACTTAAGGGGTGGAAGAGGATACGAAGCCTTAAAAAATATGATCGACGCCATCCGTCGATTTTTATTTAAAATTCAAATATTTTAGCAATATATACCTTAATTCAATCCGTAGATAAAATTATATGTACATTTTATTGATACATTATTTTTAAATATTGAAACTTCTCCAAACACGATATCTAGATTAAGAGCGTACATAGTATATTGTAAAATAATATAACTAATATAAATAATATAAATACTGTTGGTGATATAAAGAATATATACAATTGGAAAAAGAACATTCGAAACGTTACCTGAATATTTTCTGCTCTTAGCTGGTTTTTTGAAAAACATAATATATACGGTATTCTATTAAAATACCGTATTCAAACTACCGACACGATGGGACTCTTGCTTCTTTGGTGCAATAAAACGTTTTTAATTTTTTTATTAAACAAAGTACTATGTAATGCTACGCCTGCAATCTAAAATCACAACAATCACAATATTAAAGTCAATTTAAAAATTCAATGAGACATTTAAATGTAGATTATCTATTATCTGTCGCGGTCTTAAAACCAAAAAGTGCCAAAGGCAATTAGTACTGTTACAAGCTAATAGCATTTGTTGCCTGGACAAAAGTCAAGACGATAGTGTTGACCTTTGCTTGTCACAAATATAAATATATCGTGTACTTTCATTTGAATGCGAAAGTTTTAGTCTGGACGAGTTCTCGGGTCTTGTTTGTTTGGTACAAGAAACTGTTTTTAAAATCTTTATTTCAATAAATTTATTTTGTTTAACAAAGTACTATGTAATAATACGCTTGTAATCTAAAAATAGTTTTTTTTGGGTAAATCCGTTAAAGTAATTAAAAAATGAATTTTAATTATTTTTAAATAAAATTAAAAAATAATTTCACTTTAAATTTTCAGTTTTAAACAAGATTATGATTATGAATTTAATTTCAAAAAGTCAAATTGTTCTGACGAGGATATACGGTGTTTTATTTTAATTCAAATATTTAAGCAAAATAGTAATTTAATTTCTAATTTCGTCAAATTTTCATATTATAACATGTGTATATTTTTACATTTTTAATTTTACTTTGTAAAATGATAGTAGACATATATACTTTAATTCAATATGTTGATAAAATTATGTGCATTTTATTGTTACATTATTTTAAAATATTGAAACTTCATCTGGAAGAAATTACGCACATTTTTAAATCTTGGCATAACCTTCGATCTACCCTTCTTAAGGGGGAGAGGGGGCAAAGTCTTTAAGAATATGCTCGACGCCATCCGTAATCAAGCGTAATTCTTAGGTAAGCCAGCGCTTCGATAGTATTATCAAAGCGCTTGCTATCAAAGCGTCAAGCATCTTTTCAAAGGCTTCGCCCCCTTTCTCTTTTAAGGAGGAAATATTTTCACACTATCAATCCCCCTTTCCCATGGGAATATTGATTAAGGGTTAATTTTTGCACTACTGAAATATACCCTTAATCCTCCTTCCCATGGGAAAGGAATCGATAGTTTCCAAGAAAAGCAATAACTTTATTTAGATAAAAGGCACACGAGGACGGAGGATTAAAGACACATTTGAGTAGTGCGAAAATAAACCCTTTATTTCTCTTTTCATGCGAAAGGGAAATTGATAGTGTTTAAATATTTCATACTTAAAGGAGAAAGGGGGCGAAGCCTTTGAGAATATGCTTGATGCTTCAATAGCCAGCGCTTCGATAATACTATCGAAGAACTGGCTTACCTCAGAAATACGCTTGATTGCAAATGGCGTCTAGCATTTTTTTTAAATACTATACCTCCTATAGGGGAGTAGATCGAAGGTTATACCAAGATTTTAAAATGTGCGTAATTTCTTCCGGATCAAGTTTCAATATTTTTAAATAATGGATCGATAAAATAATTTTATTAATGCATCAATAAAATACACATATCATTTTATCCATATATTGAATTAAAGTATATGTGCTTAGATTGTTTTAGAATACAGATTAAAATGTAAAAAAGCACATGTTATAATATGAAAATTATTCGTAAATTTAAAATTTAATTACTATTTCGCCAAAATATTTAAATTCAAATAAAAAGCGGTTTATACTCGTCAGAACAATTTGTTTTTTTTTGTTTTTTATTCATAATCATAATATTGTCTACGCCTCAAAGTTTCAAGAGATATTCGTTTATATGAGGAAAATTATTTAATTTTTATTTCTTTTTAAATTATTAAAATTCACTTTTTTAATTACTTTAATTGATTTCCCCAAAAAAACTATTTCTAGATTAAAAGTGTATCAAAATGGTTTCTTGTACCAAACAAACCAGGAGAATCAAACAAAACTGGACACGGCTAATTGTGGGAATCCACGAAAGATTGAAAATATGTTAAGACATGTGGTCAAAACTGCGGAGACGTAGTAGAACTCGAACTGCTGACTTTACAATACGTTGGAGAGTAGTTCTAGGAGAGTTGGATAATATGCTAAGGCAATAATCCATTCAAGAAAATAAAAGGGCTGATAAAAGAAAAAGACAGGAGCGAAAATTTATCAACCTACTAATACTGCGAATATCACTGAGTAACATGAACGAGGAGCGGACTTTATCGGAAACAAATAGCTAGAGAGAAATATGATTGTCAAAGTGGAAACCGAGGAATACGATATCATTAACGACAGAAATAATAGTTTAGTAGAGATATATGTAGATAGAATAATGTTGAGGTGAGGGAGAATTATCCAGATGATTTTCGACTTTGCAGGAATTAGTGATAGGGATTCGAAGAAAGGTGCTGGGAAACGGATAAGTGGCAAGCGGAGGAAGTGGATGCAAGATCGTGGATTTTATAGGAGAGTAGATAAGAGTAGAGGAGAATGCCATCACCATATTGCATAACATGAAAATGGTGTATTCTGTTTATTGAAGAGAGATCACCGAGAATAAGTGAGAAAACATTTAAACTTATAACTGAGCCTTGATGAATACTGTGTGCGAGAGAAGACGGTTGAGAAACAGAAGCTGGATGTGTACTGAAAGAACGATCAGATAGATAAGAGGAAAGCCAGCTACATCGGATTTAGAGAATCCATGGTCATGACGGGAGCCGATAGAAAATAATATAATGAGCGACAATGTCGAATGCAGATGGGAGGTCGAGGGTGATTATGATGCTACAAAGTTTTTCATCTCGCGATTGTTGAATATAACCAAAGACTTTGTGACATGCTAGTTCGGTGGAATGATTAGAACGTAAAGCAGATTGAAACGGAGATATAAAATTTGACGATATAAGATCGGTATAAACCTGATTTAGCACAAGGTGTTCCAAGGGTTTTGATAAGGTTGGGAGAAGATATATAGGACAATTTGAGGACGGAAGTTAACTGTTAAGTGTGTTTTTCAGAAGTGGACGGATAATGGCAGATTTCTAGTTTGACGGAAAAGTTCCGCTGCGGATATAAGAATTGAACAAGGCTGTCCAAAGCGAAGATACCGAATGGCAAATAATCTTAAGTAAGTACATAGGAAGAGGGTCAGCAGGAGAATATTTACTAGTCAATGAAAGGAGAATTATTTAAACTTGGTCAGAAGAAACGGGAAGTAGATAGAAGACTTCAGGAAGGAAGAATTGTATTAAGGCAATCGATGATTGGAGAGTTGAAGGGATATATGATTAAGTATTAAGTATTGCTGTAAGTTCAGAGTCAAATAGAGAGGATAGAAAATAAACGAAAAGGTAAGGCAAATGAGGTGACACAAGAGCAAAGCCAAGAATATCAGATCAAATAAAGTAAGATTGATAAATTTCCACGGTCGATTGAAGGTAGGCGAGACTCGAGAGAGCAAGCTGATCAGTAAGATTAAGGGTAAGTAGAAAGTGGTCAGAGAGACCAGGGTCTGAGATAATAAATGAAACATTTGTATAGAAACTGCACGGAGTTGCAATGATATCAAGGGTACCGCCAAGTATATGAGTGGGAGGGGTACGAATTAAATGGAGATTATAGTAGGAAAGAATGTTTACAAGTTTGATGGAACCTGAATAGGAAGGGCGTCCAAGCGAATGTTGAAATCACCTAGTACAAGCAGTGGGAGTTCTGAAAGTGAACAATAAGAAAGAAGATCAGCTGGTTCATCATGATGTTGTGATCTCGGTTAACTTAAAAACTCGTTTTCACTCTATGGTTGCGGCTAAATATCGTAGAACTTTAAGTTTGTCGAAGAACTTGAATGGAGGATGGGAAGATCCATGACGATATATGGTAGTGAGTTCAAGTGAAAAAGGATGAGACGATCTATCGATAAGTAATTCGAAAGATTCGGGTGCTAGAGAACAATTAATTTTTGAGAAACGAAGGAGCGCGGGCAAAGGCGACAATCCCACCGGAATTCTATGTAGATGTTGATAACACATTATCAGAAGAGCGGGCATAATCAACGAGATATACTCCTGTTGAACGTGGACGACGGATAGCGATATCATTATAGTTGGTATGCCAAGATTCAGTTATACAACAAATGTCAAGCGATTATTGGCAAATGTGTTGGAGCACTAGATATATGTTCCAGCTGAGTAGGGATAAGACGAATATTGCTTGTTTTAACCCGTCTCAGTCTTCCTTTTGGAAGATATTTAGGAAGGAAAAGTTTGTGTATTGGAAGGATAGAGCATTGGGTTGGATTGGTAAGATAGGACTTGAAAAAGTTTTAGAGAAGTCACTAGCCCTTCATAACTATGGAGCCACTCAATCACCTCAACCAATCCCGCCTTGGGGTGACTTTAGAAGTAGGGAATTATCTGTAACAGATATCCCTAACTACTGGGGTCCACTTCTGGGCACTTCCAAATCCATCGCTCCACTTTCCTCTCGAGTCTGTCAGCTTTTGACAGCCGATCAGGGAAGAGAGGTGGCCGTCACAATGCTTATAGCCTCCCCATCCGATGTAGCAGGCATCAATATTAGTAAGAGAATTTTTATTCCTAAGAAAAAATCCTGCTCATGCACTAAAGATCTGCGACCCATTTCAATTCAAAATGCTTTCGTGTCGATTTACGAAAAACGCTTGCGCGTAAAATCCGCGACTATTTGATGAGGCGTAATTTGATCCCTCCTGGTTTTCATAGGTCCGTCAAAGGTCGCTCGGTCTATTCAGCAGTAAATGAGGTGGATCAGTTTTGTCGGGATAATATCCATCGTCTGTTAGTGGCTGTTTTCCTTGACTTTTCTGCTGCATTTGACCACATCACTATTCCCTTCGTGATCTCTTCTCTCAGGTCCCTCGGGTTGCCTGCGAGAATAGTGAACAGGGTGGAGATACTGCTGTACACCAAGCGATTTTATTATGAAGACGACCCTGATGCGCGTCAGTTCTACACTATTACGGGTGTGCCTCAAGGTTCACCACTTTCTCCAATCTTGTATCTTGCTGCCTCCATTAATCTATTTAAAATATTTAAACATGAACAACGTCTAGTGGTGTATGCAGATAACACCACAGCCCTGTTCACTGGACGCAGGTGTAAAGACGTAGTCTCGACATCAGCCGTATCTTTTCAAGATTAAAAGACCAGCTACCCTAATCCAATCTTATTTTAACCTCCGCAAAATCGGAGGTGGTAGTCTTTCATGGCTCTTCTGCAACAAAGAAGAAACTTAAGAGACTAGAACTCTCTGCACTCTCCTCCATATTTGCCTCTGAACCACTCCCTACCTTTACAAGTCGAGTAAAATACCTAGGGTTTACCGTTACGGTGAACTGGTCGGCGAAAGCTGACCTGGATAGACTCAAAGGTATCCTGAAGAAAGCTAGGTGGGTTCTAAAATGGGCCCAGCATTTGTCGCTGATAGGGAAAACCCAGGTGCTTCTCCTGGGCAGTTGGGCAATCTCGGGATTAGTCTTCTTTTCCATAAAACGTCCCCCAGAGCAAAGGCTAAGGTTTCTTAAGCTCATGGTCTCGCGTTTACTTAGCATAGTCCGCTCCGACTGAATTCTTTGGGAGGTGAAAGATCCCGGGTGTTTCAGTCAGAAGGCGGCGTGTTGGATCGGTTGTGGGCTCATATACCTCTGGATTTGAGGCCTAAAAATAAAAAGGAAGTGAAGTCAGAAGAGATAAAGAGAAAGAAGAAAAATTCTCTGTTATGACTAATTTTTGACATTTTTGACATTATCCACATTTATGTTTTGCTATTAATAAAATCTATTAGTATTTTGTAGTAAAGAGGAGACGAGAAGGAAAAACTGGTCGCTATAATAAAAATTCCATTTACATTTAATGTAAGGGAAGATTCTCTTTTAATTTCACGTAAACGTTTTTTTACGAACAAATGAAAGCTGAGTGATTTCAGAAGGGGAACGATCATGAAATATGAAACAAGTAGATGATGAGGAGATGAGTTTAAGACGTTGATAACAACCTTTAAGAGTAAAGGACGCCGACCCACCTTTAAGAGTGGCGGACGAGTTGAGTGGGAAGTAGAAAAGCTTGATGTAAGACGATGTATATAAATGAGAGAGATGTCATTGAAGAGAGATGGATCATTATCCGATAAGAGTATCGAAATGATAGATCGAAACGCACTGACATCAATATCGAGACGGCTTTGAGCGACAGAAGAGTCGGATACCTTGACATTCGATATGATAATACATCTATCACTTGAGGGGAATCGTTTTCGTCGACTTGGAGAATGTGTATGATTGGGCGAAGTGGTCTTAAATATTCTGGTTGCAGACGAAGGAAGAGTACGAGTTAGATAATAATAATTAGACGAGTGCATTAGTGAAATAATACCGATTACTTTTAATAAACCTTTAGAAATACGGTTGGATGAAGGAATATTAGACGTGATGTAAATTCATAGGAATATTAATTTGACGGACAGGATCAATATTGCCGGAAGCTAAATTGATTGATGAAAGACGATCAAAATTAGAAGAAAGTTGGGAAGCACACAATGAGTAGTGTGGTCTC
Organism: Pomphorhynchus laevis; assembly: GCA_012934845.2. Lineage (NCBI taxonomy): Eukaryota > Metazoa > Acanthocephala > Palaeacanthocephala > Echinorhynchida > Pomphorhynchidae > Pomphorhynchus > Pomphorhynchus laevis. Next base: position 110,428 of record WNNJ02001901.1, read on the forward strand.
CCAAAAATCGAAAACTAAACTTGAAGTGAAGTATCCGTATTAAGGATTTTTTAGTCCACCCATGTAATATTCTCGTAATTAGCTGATTATATATATTAACTCTTGTACGTTTTTATATTTGAAGTTTGTATGGTTGCTTTTTCTCATCCATAAAATTGAATAAATGAATATCCATTTATTAATATGTCCATTTATATAAATGAATATCCATTTATTCATTTGAATGGATATAAAATATCTATATTCATTTATAATGAATATAGATACAAATTTACAAACATATACAAACTTACAAACATGTATATACAAATATATACATTATATATTTGTATATAATGAATATATTTATTTATGATATATTCATTTATAAACGAATATCCATTTATATAATATCCATTATATAAATAAATATCCATTTATATTTGTATGGATGCTTTGTGTGGATGCTTTTTTGTGTATGCTTATCTAAGAAAAATCTTTAATGCGATATCCGTTATGATATTAGACGTGGAAGGAATATTTTATCATTTGTCAGATAGTGGTTATGACTTCCTGCATTTTACCGTAAGTCATAGCAATATTCACGTCGCTCTCTCACAACCCCGTATCCATTCTATCTCACTGCTACTCGCCAATATCCACTTACTCTCTCACAGCCCCGTCTTAATTCAATCTCAATGCTACTCGCCCCGTCTCATCCTCCCGGAATTCTTTCATCTTTTCCGTCTCACCTGCCGAAGTATCATCTGCCCTCGGGTATTTGCCCAACAATACCTCACCTGCCGATCCATTGCATACCCCCATACTTAAATCCTTCATATGCTCATAAATATCCCCATTACTCACCACCTTGTTTAATCCGCCCATTTGGAGTCGTATATTTATTTCATATTGGAAATCCGCCATCGTTCGTCCCCTCCTTAAGAAACAATGCTCGACGCCTCACTTCCGTCTAGCTATAACCCCATTTCACTCCTCCCTACTCTTTGTAAGCTCTCAGAGCGCCTTATCTTAATACAGATCAAATTTATCCCTCTTCATCCAATATGTACCCTCCTTTCCAATCCGCTTTACACTCTAATCACTCCACAGAAATCGCCTGCATGAAAAGTTATAACTACCTACTCATTTCTTGTGACAAGGCTCTATATAGTGTTCTAATCTCTCTCGACCTCTCCTCTAGCTACGATATCGTCGACCAATCAATCCTCGCATAACACCTTAGTTATGATTACGGCTTATCCTCCTCCGTTGCATGGCTGACCTCATATCTATCCGACCGTTATTTTCGCGTCTGTTCAAATTCATCATCCTCTCCTCCCATCCCTTTTTTCTGTGGGGTCCCACAAGGTTCAGTCCTAGTTCCCCTTATTTTCTCTCTTTTACTTGGCGATCTCTCCGTTTATCAAATCTTACTCCTTTTAAGTCATGCAATACGCATATGACCTCCTCATGTATGCTCATGCACCCGCACATCGCATACACAATATCGCAATTTCCGCCTCCAACTGTCTTTCTTCTATCTACAGACATATTTCCCATATTCGTCTCGTTCTAAACACAGACAAGTCCAAAATAATGTAGATCCTCCCCTGAAACCAAACATATATCCTCCCACTGTATCTTTTGCCTCATCGATCATCACCATAGTACACAATCTCACTTTTTAGGCTTCCATTTCGATGATCACCTTTCCCTTAAACCCTTCGTCCCTGACAAGGTCCGCTCGTCTAACTTAATTCTCCGTGACATCCGCAGTATCCGCCCCCTTATCGACTTCCGTTCTTGTATGTCTCTTCTTTCATCGCTGCTTTCGCCCTAAAATCGATTACTGCCTCAGCCTTTTCGCAAATTCTCCAAAATCCATCATCCTACCCCTATAACGCATCATCAACTCCGCCGTTCGAGTGCTCTTTTGTCTCCGTCGCTTTGTCCACACATCCACATATCTTGCCCAACTTTCCTGGCCCACAATTTACATTTGCATACAACTCCGCCTTCTCGTCATTTTCGTCTCATCGCTGTTGGCTCCCCATCGTTCATCAACCTTCCTTTCTTAGACGACACTCGCCCACATCTCTATCACTGCGTTCCCGTAATTCCTTCTTACTCCACGTTCCTAATAACTCTAACAACTACGGTCTCCAATCCTTCCTCGGCGCTACCCCACTCTGGAATCAGTTCCCTCTCGACGTCCGCCACGCTCCCTCCTTTATTACATTCAAACACCGCCTCCGTACTAAATTCTCGATACATGATTTTGATTTTTGTTCTTTTTTGTGGTCATGTAAGCGTTCACCGGCACGCATTTGCCACGTAAAAATGAATATGTTTTTTATTTTTTTATTCTCAATATATTGTGTACAATTAAATATATAAATTGAAAAAAATATCTCAATATAAATTGTGTACAATTTATATCTAGAACGTTAATAGGCAAAATACATATTTGTTTTGAGTATAATTTATGGATTCTAGACTACACTTGAGTTTACTGGAATCTTAGATGTATCTCACTTTTTGTTTTATCTGCTAAGTATGAAGTGATTTTAATAATTTTAATATAATGCCTTGAATCCACAATCTTTTAAATATTCAAGCCATTGAATATTAGATATGAATAAATATTTTCTATATTTTCCATATTTTCGATATTTTCCATATTTTTGATATGAATACATATTTTCTAAAAAATTAAAGCGAACTATTTTTATCGATCATGATCATCGAGCGTGGATGCTTTTTCATCTTTGATATTTTTACCAAACTGCAAAGTTTGCTAATTAAAATTTTTGTTCTATTGTTGGTGTGCTCTACTTCATAGCAAATTTATCACAAAACGAAGAGAAATGCACAACTACTGGAACGAACTGTCGCATATTTTGAACTTGTTTCCATATTCAGTATCATGACTTCAAATGTCGCCTTTGTTTCTGCCTTTTCGACTATTGTTTTTATGTAATATTCAATTATTTAAATACCTGTATGTAAAAATACTGTCTTTTACATCATGTCAATACTTTAATCGGTCTCGACAGCACTGAGATTTTCAGTCTATAGCGTTCAAATCCACAACCGTTGACTAAAATTAACAGTCTTTATATTTGCTTTCCAGTCGTATTTTAGATTTAGATTCCTATCGTCATTTTACTTCTGAATTTTCATGTCTGATTACTCTGACTCTTCTGTAGATCACGCGGAAGATTGCCCTGATTTTACTGATAGCAAAGAAACGCCTGAAGATGACGTACAATCAATTGACAACCTAGATGCTGAACTGGCGACCCCGCTGCGGAGACAGTTAACCTTTGAAGAAGTTACATCAGCTGGGATTTCAGACAACGAAGAATCCACGAGAAGTCCACATTCTCATGTAGATATACTTAATTTAATTCCATTAACTCGTGCCAAGGCGTTATTAAAACTAGGAGCAGGTGAGGATATAAATGTATCTAAACAAGCTGTACAGGTCGCTGTGAAAGCAACTGAACTATTTTTGAGTAAGCTTTGCTCAAATATTACTCAGAAATTAGAAACTAGTAAAACAATTACCATTCGTCCAAACGATATTTTAAATTGCAGCGATAAGGACGAAATTTTTGTATTCCTCACAGGATGTTTTAACGAAGCAGGCGATAAATAGATTTTTATGGAATTTCTAAAGTTTCTATTTTCGTATTGTATTTATTGTTCTTTTGAGATAAAAACACTCAAAGTTCATGTTTAATTGTAACAGCTAAATGCGAATTTCGTTAAGTAGAAATTAATTTTGAAAATTACAAATAATTAGAATATTTATATAAATATTAATTAAGGCATGTCCCTTGCTCAAAAACGGTTACATCAAGATGTATAACTTCGGGATGCAAATTCCTTATATTACTTAAAGATTATATCCATAGAAATAATTTGATTATTTTTCATTTTCACCTTCACTGTCTTTCACTTCTGGTACTCTCTGGTCAATTACATTTCAGCGAAATATTCTTAGGTGAGTACAATAAATAATTGTGTAAGTTCGGGGCTAAACGAATATCTAGCAAATCAAACAGAACGTGGCGCGAATTATAACGTATCTTTCACGCCATATATAGCATATCTATGTCCATTTCTTCCGTATGGGTCCTTTGACAATAAATAGTTGATAATTATCCATTATTGATAAAGAATTATTGTAGCTGGATCAAAGAAAAGAGGACACTTTTATTTGATATTTCGCTAACCTCTGTTAGCATCTTCAGAAAATTACAATGCTCTTCTTGCTAACTGCAGACCAGTGGATCTATAACACTGTCGAATGATTTTAAATGGTTGATAATGAGCCATTATTGGTAAAGAATTATTAGAGCTGGATCAAAGAAAGAAGGACACTTTTATTTGATATTTCGCTAACCTCTTTTAGTATCTTCGGAAAATTACAATGCTCTTCTTGCTAACTGCAGATCAGTGGATCTATAACACTGTCGAATGATTTTAAATGGTTGATAATGATCCATTATTGGTAAAAAATTATTTGAGCTGGATCAAAGAAAGAAGGACACTTTTATTTGATATTTCGCTAACCTCTTGTAGTATCTTCGCAAAATTACAATGCTCTTCTTGCTAATTGCAAACCAGTGGATCTATAACACTGTCGAATGATTTTAAATGGTTGATAATGATCCATTATTGATAAAGAATTATTGTAGCTGGATCAAAGAAAGAAGGACACTTTTATTTGATATTTCGCTAACCTCTTTTAGTATCTTCGGAAAATTACAATACTCTTCTTGCTAACTGCAGACCAGTGGATCTATAAAACTGTCGAATGATTTAAAATGATTTAAAATATCCATTATTGATAAAGAATTATTGAAGCTGGATTAAAGAAAAGAGGACACTTTTATTTGATATTTCGCTAACCTCTGTTAGTATCTTCAGAAAATTACAATGCTCTTCTTGCTAACTGCAGATCAGTGGATCTATAACACTGTCGAATGATTTTAAATGGTTGATAATCATCAATTATTGATAAAGAATTATTGGAGCTGGATTAAAGAAAAGAGGGACACTTTTATTTGATATTTCGCTAACCTCTGTTAGCATCTTCAGAAAATTACAATACTCTTCTTGCTAACTGCAGACCAGTGGATCTATAAAACTGTCGAATGATTTTAAATGATTGATAATGATCCATTATTGATAAAGAATTATAAGAGCTAGATCAAAGAAAGAAGGACACTTTTATTTGATATTTCGCTAACCTCTTTTAGTATCTTCGGAAAATTACAATACTCTTCTTGCTAACTGCAGACCAGTGGATCTATAAAACTGTCGAATGATTTAAAATGATTGATAATGATCCATTATTGATAAAGAATTATTGAAGCTGGATTAAAGAAAAGAGGACACTTTTATTTGATATTTCGCTAACCTCTGTTAGTATCTTCAGAAAATTACAATGCTCTTCTTGCTAACTGCAGATCCAGTGGATCTATAACACTGTCGAATGATTTTAAATGGTTGATAATCATCAATTATTGATAAAGAATTATTGGAGCTGGATTAAAGAAAAGAGGGACACTTTTATTTGATATTTCGCTAACCTCTTTTAGTATCTTCGGAAAATTACAATGCTCTTCTTGCTAACTGCTGACCATTGGATCTATAACACTGTCGAATGATTTTAAATGGTTGATAATGATCCATTATTGGTAAAGAATTATTAGAGCTGGATCAAAGAAAGAAGGACACTTTTATTTGATATTTCGCTAACCTCTGTTAGCATCTTCAGAAAATTACAATGCTCTTCTTGCTAACTGCAGACCAGTGGATCCATAGCACTGTCAAATGATTTAAAACGGTCTTTTAAAAAGCACATTTTGGTGGAATGAAATGTGTACAATCCTTTTCACAATTGAAACATGACTTTACTGTAAAAGATTTATTGGAGCTGGATCGAAGAAAAAAAATTTATTTGATATTTCGCTAACCTCTGTTAGCATCTTCAGAAAATTACAATGTTCTTCTTGCTAACTGCAGACCAGTGGATCTATAACACTGTCGAATGATTTTAAATGTTTGATAATGATCCATTATTGATAAAGAATTATTGAAGCTGGATTAAAGAAAAGAGGACACTTTTATTTGATATTTCGCTAACCTCTGTTAGTATCTTCAGAAAATTACAATACTCTTCTTGCTAACTGCAGACCAGTGGATCTATAAAACTGTCGAATGATTTAAAATGATTGATAATGATCCATTATTGAGTAAAGAATTATTAGAGCTGGATCAAAGAAAGAAGGACACTTTTATTTGATATTTCGCTAACCTCTGTTAGCATCTTCAGAAAATTACAATGTTCTTCTTGCTAACTGCAGACCAGTGGATCTATAACACTGTCGAATGATTTTAAATGTTTGATAATGATCCATTATTGATAAAGAATTATTGAAGCTGGATTAAAGAAAAGAGAACAATTTAATTTATATTTCCTAACCTCTGATAACATCTTCAGAAAATTACGATGCTTTCTCGATAACTGCAGAAAGAAGGACAATTTTATTTGATATTTCGCTAACCTCTGTTAGCATCTTCAGAAAATTACAAGATTGTAATTTTCGGAAGGTCAGAAAAGTCATTTAAATTATAAAGTCATGAACAGTAAATAATACAATAATTTATTTAACGTGGCAAATGCGTGCAAAATGCACGCTTACATGACCACAAACAAACAAAAAAAAGAACATCAAAGGTCACAGGTAATTAGTTAATTGTTGAAATAAAATTGGATTTGGCGTTTGAAGTACGGCATAGATGTTGATTCGCGGATTTGAATAGGCAGTTGATTCCACGATAGAGGAGCAGCCACAATGAAGGAGCGGAGTCCAAAGGAGGTAGAGTAGTTTGGGACATGTAAAAGAAGGGAATTACGGGAACGCAGAGCACAATATACAGTACGAGAATTGTCGAGAAAAGGAAGGTTGAGAAATGAATGGGTATGAGAAGTTATAAGGCGAAAAGCAATGATAAGAAGACGAATTTGAACACGACAATAAATGGTAGGCCAATCAAGAGAAACAAAATAGTGGGATGTATGATTTAAACGACGAAGACGGAGGATAACTCGGACGGCAGCGTTGATGATGCGTTGTAAAGGAAGAAGAGTGGATTTAGGTGAGTTGGAAAATAGACTAAGACAGTAATCAAGTCTTGAGAAAAGAAGAGAAGATATTAGAGTCATACAAGAAGGGAAATCGATCAATCTACGAACTTGACGGAGATTGCGGTGTATCAAGGTAGATGAGCGTACTTTATCACTAACGAAAGTTTAAGCGAAAGTCGGTTGTCGAAATGGAAGCCTAGGAAAACGAGATTATCAACGATAGGGAGAATTGTAGAATTTAATGATACGGAGTGAGGTTCTGAGCCGAAGCGTCGATGGTAGGATTTACATAATTTTAGATTTATCAGGATTCAGAGAAAGGCGAAGGGAAGAAGGATGATTGGAAATTGAGACAAGACAGCTGGAAACAGAAACACTAAGATCATGAATACGATAAGCAGGTGCGTGAGCATAGATGAGAATGTCATCAGCATATTGCATAACATGGACGTTAAATTTATGAGAAATCGAAGACAAGTCACCGAGAAGAAGAGAGAAAAGCATAGGGCCTAATACGGAGCCTTGTGGAACACCGGTCGGGATGGATGAAGGATGGGAGAGAGAAGAGTTAGAATAGACGCGAAATGTACGGTTTGACAGATATGAAGAAAACCATGATACAGTGGGTAAAGAGAAGCCATAATCATGACGAAGGCGATGTAGAAGAATCGAGTGCTCGACGATGTCAAAAGCAGTCGATAGATCAAGAGAAACTATGACACTACATAATTTATGATCGCGCGATATGAGTAAGTCGTTATAAACTTTAAGACAGGCAATTTCAGTAGAGTGATTAGAGCGAAAAGCGGCTTGGAAGGGAGGAAACAAGTTAGGGGAAAAGAGATATGTATTAACTTGCTTGAGAACGAGACGCTCAAGGAGTTTAGAGAGGGTTGGGAGAAGTGAGATTGGACGGTACGAAGATGGTAGTGAGGAGTCGAGAGATTGCTTTTTGATGAGAGGACGAACAGTGGCGCATTTCCAGATGGAAGGAAATGTACGGCTACGGATGGACGAGTTGAACAATGTGGTTAGGAAGGGTGAGATAGAGGAGCGGATATTTTTAAGCAAGTGAGTGGGAATTGGGTCAGAAGGAGATGTTTTATTAGGTAATGACAGCAGAACCGAAGAAACTTCATCAGACGAAACGGGAAGAAGGTGGAATAGTTCTGGGAGGGAAGTATTTAAAGAGAAGAGTGGGTACAAGGGGGCTACGGGTAGTAGGGAAAGTAAATTAGATAGCTTAGTTTGTAGATAAGAAGAAAATTCATCAGGATTTATATTACAAGAAGTAGATGATCGTGAAAGAATTGAGTTTAAGATTTTCCAATGAGATTTAGAGTTGGAAGATGACTCGAGTTGATTTCGCCAAAAGATAGTACGTTTAGTACGTATAAGAATAAGATGTGAACGGCGTAGAGAAAAGTAGGAATCACGGAGATTTGGAGGGAGTGAGTTGGGAGAACGTTTAAGAAAGCGATTATACACACGAAAAGAGTGACGGAGTCGACGCTTAGAAAGACTACAGTCAGAATCGAACCAGGGAGCATGGCGCAAGCGCTGAGAGCGTCGGAGTCGACTAGGCAGAAGTTTATTGATGATAGACATAAGTTCAGAATCAAACAGAATACAGAGATCATCGGGAGAGAGATATTTAAGAGGAAGTGAAAATAGTGAAGAATTGAGTAAGGCTGTGCAGAGAATAGGGATATCGAGAAGTTTCCAGGGTCGACTAGGTGAGGATATTGGTGGATGCGGAGAAGGAGGATGGGGACGAGTAATAGTAAGAGTGACAAGGAAGTGATCGGACAAACCGGGATCAGTAATTGTCAAGGAAGTATTGTCCTTGAAGCAGATAGGGACAGCAATGATGTCGAGAGCACCGCCGAGAATATGAGTTGGGCTTGTTGAAAGTAATTTATAGTTAAAATCAGAAAAAAGATTTGTTAAAGTGATAGAGTCAGAGTCAGCCGGGCGATCAAGACGAATGTTAAAGTCACAGAGAACAAAAGAAGGAGTACAAGACAATGAACAGTGAGACATAAGATCTGCAAGGTCGTTAAAGAAGATACGTGAGGGGGCAACTGAAGCTGGACGATATACAATCACAAGTTCCAGAGGGAAAGGAGTTGATAATCTGCATATGAGTAATTCGAACGAGGTGTAACGGATGTTAACGTTAATTTTACGTATAGACATTGAATGACGAGCAATGGCAACTATACCGCCATGGTTAAAAGCAGTAGATGTATGAGAGGCAATTGGACGAGCTGATTCAACTAAAGAACAACCAGTGCGACATAGACGACGAATAGCAAGATCGTTGGACTCACAATGCCACGATTCGGAAATGCAGAAAATATCGATAGATAATTGATCGAAGATATCAAGGAGCATATCAGCTTTATGAAGAATGGAGCGAGTGTTGAATAGACTAAGACGAAAAGTATGCTTAGGAGCGAGATTGACTAGCGAAGAAGACAAGGGGGAGAGATGGGACGCCATCGAATTTTTGGCCTTGTGTGTACAACGTGAAAATTTCTGTTGATTTGACGTATAGATAAGGATGACTTGCCGTTTGTTTCACGTCGATGTTTCTCAATGCGAACTAAATTGAGCTGGGCAATATCAGAAGGGGAGCGGTTAGGAAAGATACGGCAAGTAGATGAAGTGGTTAGAAGTTTAAAACGTTGGGGAGTACCAAAGAGGCATGTGAACTTTGTCGGAAAACTATTTTTAAGAGTGGAGGACTGAGATGATTGGATTTAGTGGATTTGTTTAAACGAATAAATGATACAGGAGCGATATTATTGAAGAGGGATGGGTTATCATCAGGAAGAATGTTTGCTAGGATAGACCTGAAAGCAGATACATCATCATCGAGGCGAGATTGTGGAGAAGCAGATTCGGAAACCTTTAAATCATGTAAAGTCATGCTTCTATGGTGATAAGGAATGTACATATTTCATTTCTTAAGAAAATTCGTTTATTTAGTTTTTTCTTTTAATTTAATATTTTTAACTTTACATTATGAACTGATATAGCAATTGATGTAAAAATTACCGCATCTTTCGGAGCTCATTAATTTTCATCGTAAATAATTATTAAAGCTGTATCAAATAAAGGAAATAAGGAAATATGCTTAATTAGCATCTTAAGAAAATTACTGATGTTATTTTCTAAATATGCTAACTGAGCTTACATTGTTAATTTAAGACTTTATGACTATTTTTAGAAAACAATATTTTCTCAATTAAAGAATAACATGAAAAAACTTTGTTTTAAAAAGTTTCAGTCAGTTGACCTTCGTCAGTTATTATAAGTATACATTTTTTAATCAACAATAGTCAGCCTTGTCGCCTGACATCATTTTCACTACGTGAAACGATGTAAGGCTACGAGGTTGACCGCCAGTTCTTTGACATTAATCATTTTACTCTGAAAACTTTTGACATTTGCTTATATAACTTTTAAAACACTAATACGATAAATTTCCACTTTAATCATAGACGTTTTGAAATTTCCGGAAATTCGTTATGTACTTCTCTATTAGATCTAAAATTATTCAACTATGTTTTCCTTGCGTGAAGCCGAATTTTATATATTGAGACATCCCCGATCTCTTGATCGATTGCCTACTAATGAGTTTCGTATTTCCATTGATGTACTCATTATCATCATGGAAAAGTTCATACAAATAGCATTTCTCGACTAGCATCAAAACTGCCATCACACGATTCATCATTTCCACTCCTGGATTCATTTTGCACAGAATTTACAAAAGATACGATCGAGAACTTTGTGGATGAATCCCTAAACTTAGCATCACATAGGACAATGTGGTAGTGTATTTAACTGTAATATCAGTACCACTCGAAGGCGCTTAAATACGTCATTTGGGCATTCATTTCAATTAAGTTTAACAACATTTACGTGCGATTTACTTTCAATAATTTGTTCCAACCTTGTTGACGTAGTTTTAATAATTAATCAATAATAATTGTTTTATAATTAATCAATAATTATTGCGTTTAAGCTTTCCATCTGATTTACAAATCACTTTGATTTACAAATTCAGAGAACAAAAATAATTTGAAAGCAATTTACAATCTATAATTTGGTTGGATTTATACTATATGAGTAGAATTTGAATTTATCAACATCCAGCTGACAAAATAAATATTGGAATAATTTATATTAAAAAGTTTAACTTTCTTCGTTTGAATAAATTTGTAAATTAGCCTCGGAAGAATATCGATAGTTTTAAAATATTTATAAATTTATCTTTGAAGAATTTGAAAATTTACGTCGGGAGAATTTGTAAATTTACCCCAGAAGAATATTGATTATGTCATAAATATCGAATGCAGGAACTTTGACTAGTAGCAACGTTCATTTCAAAGTTCTTAATTTACAACAGAGAAAACACTTTTTGTCACTACTGATTGACTATAACCTTAAAAAAACACTTCTATGTCACTACTGTTGCATATTAAAAGCCTTAGTCAATCGTTCGACGTCGAATGTCAATCCAATTCACGTGACAAATGAACAATGATAATTAGTCGGGCTCGTACAACTTTTCTTGATTTTTAAATTGATTCACTTTATCATTTTCTGAGGATGGAAAATCACAGAAAATATAACTATATTTAATATCATAATGCTTAAGTGTCTGTATTTTCGTTGGTACGCGTAAAAAACTTATAGAAGACATTTGGTTCAGCGTGGTTTTTTAATTCTGAAGATTTACACTCTTTCTGATCGATACCTATTTTGGCGTTCCACACGGATCTGAATTATATCCACTACTATTTTATATTTTTGTAAACGATCTACTTGAAATCCTGAGTTTTCATACTAACGTGTGTATTCAGACGATCCTAAAATTTATCCAGCAATTAGGTTGAATATCATTTAATCAGATATCATAGTTTCTGAGTTGTCGTGTTTCAATGGTTTGTATATCAATATATTAAAACGGATATGTTTGCGTATATGAGCGAGCAATCGTGATGTAAAACCTACGTATTATTAAGGTGGTTAGGTCATCGAATTAGTTTGACAAGTCAATTATCTTGTCATATGGGTCGCTAATGATTATTGCCTAATATTACTAGTCGCTAATGATTACTGCCTTCAGTATTCTTCGATACCGAAGAATCCTCAAATCGATTAATGCCTCAGCCTTTTCGTCAATTCTTCAAAATCCATCATCCTAACCCTACAACGCATCATCAACTCAGCCGTTCGAGTGCTCCTACGTCACCGTCGCTTCGACCATACATCCACATATCTTGCCCAACTTTCCTGGCCCACCATCAACATCTGCATACAACTCCGCCTTCTTCTCGTCACTTTTCGTCTCATCGCTGTCGGCTCCCCATCGTTCATCAACTCTCTTTCTCAGACGACACGCGCCCCACCTCTCTATCGCTGCGCCCCTGTCATTCCATCTTTATCCACGTTCCAATTACTCCAACAAATACGGTCTCCGATCCTTCCTCGTCGCCGCCTCACTCGCCTGGAATCAATTCCCTCTCGACGTCCGCCGCGCTCCCTCCTTTATTCCATTCAAACGTCTCCTCCGTTCACACCTTCTTGACACATTACTAAAATTTTTTGTGGTCATGTAAGCGTTCGCCGACACGGATTTGTGACGTAAAAATAAATCCTTTTTAAAACGGTTGTTAATATTTATAAAATATAGTATAAGTATTGATTAATTATTTATTAAAATTTTATATTTGTTATTAACTAATTTAGATTTTGATATGAATTTGAACACATCCGGTGAAGAAAACTGATAGATTACCTCTTATACATTTATTTTGATCGACATGCAAAATATAATACGTTTTATATTAAAAGTTTCAACTTTTTGCATTTTAAATCTAATTAAATTTAATTCTAATTTAAATTCTAATCTATGCAAAAATTGTTTCAGAAATTATCTTTAAATGTCTTTATTTTCCAAGTTTTAATAAAGTTAATGTTTTAAATTATTATTTATATAGACAACATCACGAACACTGCTCAAATTTGCACAAATCTAAAAATAAAAGAGAAAAGAAGAAAAAAATTACTGTAAACTTTGTATAAAGTGACGTTTAAATAATTTGACTGATGGTAAGCTGACAATCTACTCGCTTTAAGCGTTCCATAACTTTACAACTCCTTGGCCAAATTAAACTGTTACGTAGCGTACAATCTGCGGTAAACGCCCATTCAGAAACTTTATTAATGTCAAATTGAAGAATTTTCATATCTAGATTTAATAATAAGGGTTTTCTTAAATAAATAATACTAAGGGTTCATCGTCAGAAACAGCGAAGCAGAAAGCTACAAAAACAAGAAGAAAACGAATCAATATAATGACACTATTTAATCTTCTTACATGACACACGGCCTCAGGTCCAGTGTGATCTGAGCCCTATAGCTGAACCAACACGCCGCCTTCCGACTAAACCACCCGGGGTCTTTCACCCCCCCTCGAAGAGTCCAACCGAGGCGGACTATGCTGGGTAATCAAGATACGAAGATCTTGAGATACCTTAGCCTTTGTTCTGGGGGACGTCTTCTAGAGAAGAAGACTAATCATGAGATTTCCAGAGGCGCACCTGAGTTTTCCCTTTCAATGACATATGCTGAACCAGTTTCAGAGTCTATCTAGCTCTCTTCAGGATACGTTTAAGCCTATCCAGGTCTGCTTTCGCCGGCCAGTTCACCGTAACGGTGAACCCCAGGTATTTTACTCGACTCGTGAAGACAGGGAATGGTTGATTAGTCAAAATGTAGGAGAGCGCAGAGAGTGCTAATCTCTTAAGTTTTTTATTTGTTGCAGGGGCGCCATGAAGGACAACCACCTGCGATTTAGCGGTGTTTAGAATAAGATTGGACTTGGGTAACTGGTCTTTTAATCTTAAAAAGAAACGGCTGATGTCCGAGACTACGTCTTGCACCTGCGTCCAGAAAACAGGGCTGTGGTATCATCAGCATATACCACTAGACGTTGTTCGCGTTTAAATATTTTGAAGAGTTCAATGAAAGCAACAAGGAACAATATAGGAGAAAGAGGGGATCCTTGAAGCATACTCGTAATAGGTAAAACTGACGCGCATCGGGGTCATCTTCATAATAGAATCGCTTGGTGTACAGCAGTATCTCCACCCTGTTAAAAATTTTGGTTCAGAGGTAGAATTTTCCCCCCGGGGGGAAAATTCTACCTCTGATGAATAAAAAAATAAAAAATAAAAAAATAAAAAATAAAAAATAAATACATAAATAAATTAAAAAAAATAAATAAAATAAATAAATAAATAAAAATCGTTAATCATATTAAACTTTTATTAAATCAAAAATTATATACTGATATTTCTCACGATTGTTATAAAATAAACAAAACTCTTTAAGGAAATTGGGTCTATATGTAGTTAATACCCCTTTCTGCTTCTTTATTTTGTTTTTTATTTGGCCGTTAAAGGACTCCACAGACTGAGTATGAGCACCAGTATTTTTATCAACAAAATTATATTTATGACATACTGTCTTATGTTCATATCCATTTTTATTTAATCTGCTATACGACTTGTGCTCGTCGGTCATTATAGTCGAATGGGGAAGCACTTGTGAGGATATTATGGGTAGAATAGTGGTTTGTGCTTTATCCGCGATTACTCTAGCAAAGGATCTTTCAATTTTATCCCCGACCTCGACAATACACAAAGCGTCGGTTCTGTTTGTGTAAGATCTTCCACGATGAGACTTACACTTGTAATTTAACATGGTTTCATCTATTTGCACTATTTTTCCAGGGCCACCAAGTTTATCTTCACTAAAATCAGTTTCCGGTATCAACTTATTAAGTTTATAAAAAAATTTTCTAATGGTCCGATCCGATGTAATTTTAGAGGCTATTATTGAGTGTGTTGGCTGCTTCACACATTTCTTGATTAACACACGTAAAATAGTTCTAATATCAATCGAAAACCCATCAAAAAAACTTCCCTTTCGTATTGAAATGTATTTTTTTAAGTTTGTGCAGCCATTCTTATAACACCTCCAAGCTTCATATAAGTATCACAGATAATGCATTTCATAGACCGAACTAAATACCTTGAATCAAACAAGTGGTCTATAAAATCTTGCTGTGTTGAGCTAATTATTAGCTGTTCGTAGTGATCTAGGTTATCCATGGGGTAAATCTGAATTTTTTTTATTTATAGTTTAGGAGGAAAAAAAAGTAGCTGTTCGTAGTGATCTAGGGGGGGAAATTTTACCTCTGATCGCCTAGGGGGGAAAATTCTACCTCTGATCCAAAATTTTCGCAGGCAACCCGAGGGACCTTAGAGAATAGATCACAGAGGGAATGGAGATGCGGTCAAATGCAGCAGAAAAATCAAGGAAAGCAGCAACAACGAGTTGATGGCTATTCTCCCGACAGAACCGTCGCACCTCACCTACTGCTGAAAGGACCGAGCGACCTTTAACGAACCCATGGAAACTTGGTGGGATTAAATTTCGCATACTTAAATGATCGCAGATTCTACGCGATCATTTGAGTGACTCCATAATTATGTAGGGATAGTGACTCCTCCAAAACTTTATCAAGACCTATATTACCAATACAACCCAATGCCCTAACCTTCCAACAAACGAATTCTCCTTCTTAAATATCTTCCGGCAGGAAGACTGGGCAGGATATAAGGAAGCAATGCTTGCCCTATCCTTACCCAGTTGGAACCTATATCTAGTGCTCCAATATTCTTTCGAGAGAACTTGCCTGGCAAAAGCAATTAGATCGGGAAGACGAATCATATACTCTTAGGTCTTGAGTTTTGTCGGGATGGGACAGTAAACACGGCCTTTATAGGATGTCGAAGCATCGCGGTGGCCTGCGAAGAGAGGTAGGAATTAAATTCAGTTAGACTCTCATTACCAATTCCAAAGAAGCGTTGAATAGCTGCCTGAAAGAAAGCCATTCTGATAGGATCAAAGTGGAATCTCTTTCTAAGCAGCGTATCCTCCTCTGTCCGCCATCGAATCAAGTCATGAGAGGTGGACAAATGTTGTCGCGACATCTCCATACAGTGTGGTTTCAACAACCACCTTTCATGAAGCAGTAATAATTCGAGGAGTGAATTTGTTGATTGCAATGAAAGGTGGGGATGGTGGTCAAAGTCCACTCAAAAAAGAGGGGCCTTGACGTGAGTCCGAGGCCCTCTCTATTTTCAAGCTAGGTAAGGCATGCTGAGTGGAAACTTCCGGACTTAAATAAAGTGCAGAGACCACGGCGGAGACCATATTTTATACATTTTTGATGGCGGAATGTATCTTAACGTCCATAACACTCAGGATGTCCTTGTCTGTCATCCTTGAGTTTGCGCCAGAATAAGTTGATTTAGGTTTCTTGACTACAGCTGACCTGGAGAAGTTGTTCCGGTAATCCTTAAGGCTTGCACATTTACGAGACCATGCAGGATGGCTCCCACCACAGTTTGAGCATAGGGAGGGTTAAACGAACTTCTCCCCGGAACCAATACTTTTGCATGATGGGAGACTACATACCCCGCAGGTCATTGATTTGGAGCAGTTTGAGGCCCATCGCCCCCACTTATGGCATGTGTTACAGTGTGGGTAGGTAAGATCCTCTGCACTCATAACAGTAAAGCGTAAGTTGTACCCTAAACAGGGATTATATGGTGATTTGGCTAAGGGTTTCGGTTTGCTCGATAGGGGATGAACAGAAACCTACAGGAAGTGAATATCCACTTTCTTCATAACAGACCAAAGTTTGACATTTTGTAAACTGTTTTCAGAACTTCGATATCATTTTCCTCGAGATGCGGAGGAAGATTGTTCACTATAACAGATGCCAGAATGGGTTTAAGGTGAATCGAACCCATATGTTTCAGATTTGAATCGAAGAAAATCTCATAATCCTTCGCAATATCAGAGGTTGAGAATGAAATTTTTATTTCCGAGTCATGAAATTTGACCGAATTGATTATCAATCAAAGAGCTATGGCTTATGTTACCATATGTTGTATTGCTAATAATCAATAAAAATCAACGAAAGTTGTTAATGATATCGTTATTGCTCACGAATATATTATTCCTGACGATGCCAACGCCCAATTTGATTTGTTTTTCCTGTTCTGTCTATGTGCAGATCAAACGAACACCACGTTTATGAACACTATGTCTGTTCAATATGTGCTGCTTCAAGATCTCCTTTTGCTGCTACAATAACTAATTATTCTAAAAAGGTTATTCTAAAAAGTTTATTGAGGTTGTTACCATCACAATATTTAGCGAGAATTTTATACGACTTAAATTAATGGGTAATTTAAAACATGGGTATTACAAAGTGATCGTCAAATTATGTATCACAGCTTGTATCTATATGAAAATTTATGTATTAAATTTTTTATATGTCAATATAAGTACAAGACTAGGATATCGAGCCCGACTATCCTTTCATAAATAAAACGATGTTAGTGAAACAAATGAAACAATGAAAGTTATAACGTTAGTGCTTAGAATTAAGTGACTAAATAATTTGAGATTGGGTACTTTAGACTAAGATTGATTTTGTCATTGCCGACTTATATCCTTGTAAATAAGGGTTTCTATATTTAAAGCGATCAAACCAAACAGCATATGTAAAACTTAAATTTAGCAAATATAAGTACAGGATAAGGACTGTTTTTCAAACAATAAGTTATTATGGGATCATTTTTTACAAACAGGTAACAAAAAACAGCACGACATTAGAGGTGTAAGCCCCAGAGTAATAGTCAACAATCAATATATGCTAATAATTTATTCTTTTAACTTGTAACTTAATTTATTACTGCCACCATACGGAATAATAAATTTTTCTGTTCATTCGCTCACAACATAAAATAATTATTTTTAAATTTAACTGAACTGTCACTCCGATAGTATTTTCGATTTTTTTTAAATCTCAAATGATTGTGTATTAGTAAATGCCCTGAGTTGCCGATCACAAGACAATCTATTTTGTCCGATCAAATAGAAATAAACAAAAATACAACTTATCGCGAAGTGATATCCATTGCATTTAAACATCATCTGATTATATTTAACACAATATTTTTTAAATTAAGGCACTGGCCGCTGTAATCACTTATGCCAGGAGTGTTTTGCTAGCCACTACCAATTAAAATATATTAAATCTTTGCTTATAAAATATGATTGTTTCTAATAAATTAATAAACGAATGAACTTAAATTCATTTTGTTTAAATTAATACTTTAGGATTTCATTTATTATTTTTCATTTTTTATACTTCAGGTCTATAGCCAGATGGCTGTTTCGACCGCTCACAGATAACTCAAACAAATAAATCAAAATGAAAAAAAAACACGAAGATAAGATAAAAATACACGTTGGTGTATTTTTAGTCGTCTCAGAAACGATTAACACCACTGGTAGTTCGCCAGCCAATGAGTACGTCCCAACTGAATGTATCAAATTGTTTGATAACGAATTTTTTGTTGTGTTAACTATTTCTTGAATTCGCTTAAATTGTTCACCATATTGATTTTATTATGATAAAAATTGCTCAATGTGATGAATTAATAATTCAATAATAATTAAATCATTAAGTTATTTATTCAATAATAATTAATTTTATGTTTTTCTTCGGTTGTTATTTTGTAAGTTACAAATTTTTTTAATAGATGTATATCCAAATTCGTGAGCTCAAGCGGTTACTTTCTAATCCTGAAGACATCGATTATCTAGATATTATAAAAGCGATATCAGCTTCTAAGGAAGTACTAATTAATCCGCTTCGGCATTCGGTTCGTTTTTTATCGTACTTACGCATTTAAAAAAGCGTTTTTATTGTATAATGATATAATGAATTAAAATTCGTAAATCTTAAATAGAATTCATCTATAACTATTTTTATTTCAATATCATTTAATCATATCAAATTGTTACTTTCAAATAATACTTTTATTAGAAAAATAAAAGTTTATATATTGATACTTTTATTACTTAATACTTTATTTTCAATTACTGAAAATATGGTATTTATTCTAAGTTATCCTATCGGATGTGTTCTACTGATAAGTTATTATTGCCATATGGACTTTGTTTTCCCGGTAATATAACCTCTGCCAGGAATTCTGAAACTGTGCATTATTACTACGACATTATTTTTCTGCTAATTTTCAAGCCAGTTTTTTAAGATTCTTCATAGTAAACTTAAATTTAAACTAAATATAATACATTAAATACTAAAAATTTTAGATTAACGATTTGTAAAGATTTTTAACGATTTAGAATCCTTAAATATTTTAATAAATCAAAATTATTTAAAAGTAGGGACATCTATATTTAGAGAAGTAAAGGTGTTCTAATGGGTGGTAATAGTAGCCCAATTATAACTGACTTGTTTTTAAGCTTTATAGAATATGAATTTGTTCATAACTGTGTAAAAACTAAATCTAAACAATATAAATATATGAAATATATGTTTCGATACATTGAGATGATATATGTGTATTTAATTCTAATAATTTTTATTCAGTTAGTGAACAAATTTATCCAGAAAGCCTTATTCTTAACAAAACCAATATTAATGATAAAGAAGGTGTATATCTAGATATGAACATTAAATTAGCATTAACTAAAACTATTTTTAATTTATATCGTAAAGATGACATATTTAAATTTTAAACTAACTGATTTAACAAATTTTATTGGTTGATAATAAATAATATACTTTGTATATTATTTAACTTTATAGATATTGTATAAAATCTTATAATTATTTATAAATTATCTTTATTCTTATTTATATTGTACAAAATGCGTATACTCAGTTATCTGATCTAATTTGTTTTACTGACAAGTTGTTATTGACCTATGAACTTTGTTTCCTCGGTAATATAACCTCTGCCAGAAATACTGAAATTATAGATCATTGATACGACATTATTTTTCTGCTAATTTCCAAACAAGTTTGATTAATTTTCTCTTTTTATTACGATGGAAAAGTATACATCAACAAAATATTATTAAAATATAAAATTTACAATTATATAATAATTTATAATTTATTATTTTTATTTTTAATTTCTAAATAGTGTGAAATACGTAGTTATTTGATCTTTTTCATTTAAAGAATCACATTGTGTAAACATTTCAGGGCCCTTCTGACACAAGTTTAAGATACTTGGATAGAGCCCAGTTTGAACCTGTTGTGATTGAAGGGAACGATGGCGTAGCGCAAACTATGCCAAAAGATTTTCTACATGATGCCTTAGCAATTAGCCGTACCTTGCAGCTCGATGAAAAAATATCACTTGAACTTGTTTATCATGGTAGGTTTCAGTTTTAAACTATATTTACATAATCTTTCATTATTTTATAAGTAATTATTAATTTGTAATTTTGCTGGAAACACTTATTGAAAACTGAAATTATCTAGTATCATATAAAGAGTCGGTATTTTCGATATTTGATAATGTCATGTTAAAAACTGGTACTTTTAAAACACACTTGCATCATTGTCTATCAAGCAATGTAATATAAAACATCATTACGGAAATATGAGATGACTTTAGCGAATGCGGTTACTAGATATCCTAAAAGTTTTTGATCCTATGTGAGAAGGAGTAATAAAGATTCTTATTCAATTTCCATATTACGTGTATGTGATTATATTGTTCAGTCTCAAAATGAAATGACTGAGAGCTTTGCGAATGTATTTTAATTATGTAACACGTCATTCTCCTTAATGAACGAAGCTCCCTTTAATGATTTAGCTCCATCCTCTCTGATCTTGACTTCAATTGAGATGCGTTTTACAGTGAGTAGTCTTCGTTTTCTGATTCAGGCTCCTATGATTTTAGTTCATATCTCTTAAGCCTTTTGAGTTATTAACTCAATTACCGTCTCGCAGCTCTGTTCCAGCAGTTTTTAGATAGACAGGAAATACCGATGGATTGGAAGGAAGCGTATATAGTATTAATTTATCAAAAAAATGACAACTGTTCATATCCTGTAAACTATATGCCTGCTAGTTTAACTATTAATGTTTAAAATAATGGAGCGTATTATTAACAAATATTACATCTTATTTACAGACTCTCAATCAGTTATCTTCGGTCAAACACGGCTTCTATTAAGGAATCTCGTATTTGACAAATTCGTTATGTGCTAGATAATCGTGGGTAAATTTAGCATCTTAAAGAGCTACGATCGGCGTGTTGTTCTTTTACTTCAGTCGGGCATTCGAACGTGTTCCGCATGTTCTTATTCTTGAAGTATTACGCAATTGCGGGATATATATATATATATATATATATATATATATATATATATATATATATATATATATATATATATATATATATATATATATATATATATATAGTTGGCTGGATAGGAATTTTTTTCAGTAAGCGAAACTTTCGTGTTTGTGTAGGAGATAGTTTATCATAATCTCGCCTCAACTTCCATGTGCCTCAAGGATCTGTCTTTGGTTCGTTACCTTTCAACGTTTTCATAAAGACTTACGAGGACATTAAGTTTTGGATACCTCTCTTACGCAATCGATGTGAAGATATTCAGCAGGATTGAGTATTTAGAAGATTATACCGTCACCAGCAAGAAAAAATTAATAAAATATTATCTTGGAGTCGCGATACTGGTATATTATAAAATGTTCAAAAATGCTAATATTTACGTATAGGTAATTCGAAGTATTACCTATACGACCTTGCCTTTGGAATATATGTTGGGATTAAATGCATAAAAAGCGTAAATGCGGTTATTGACATGTTAATTATATGGCACTGTAGTCTTAAGATATAGATAGACGCATTACCACAGCTCGAAAAGCGCTATTTATCATTAAGAATTGTTTCGTTTCGCTATCTCCAAAATCATTTAAATCTTTATTTGACGCATTAGCCAGGCCATATATTGAATACGGTATTCAGGCATATTTTCCTATGACCAAAGGTGAAATCGACAATTTGGAGGGGATACTTCGGCGAGATAGCAAATTGTGTCTGAAATTATATCGACAAAATTATAAGGACATGCTGTCAATTCTTGATATGCAGAGTATTCGCGCTAGACTGTTTTTATTAGATATGACCACAATGTGGCATATGGTCAGAAACAACGATGAGTACCTCTCCAAATACATTACGTCAAATGACAGAGAGTCTCACAGGGGTCATTTAATGTCCTATAAAAACATTACCACATTGTCATTTCTCGAGGCGTGCCAGACAATCACACAGATCGATTAGATCATGGAATTGTCTTCCAGACGAAGTAGTGAGATCCGATCTAAAGCTATTTAAGTACAAAATTCAAGATTTTTATATTATGAACTGACTACGTTTTTCTTTGAAATTTGTTTTAATTTAAAATTAACAATTTTGTGAGCAGGCAAAACAGCAATTTTTGGCTACATCTCTGTATCAATAATAATGTATTTTAAGATAATGTTTTTGAATTTCAATTTATGTTTTGTCAACGAATTATGCCTTATTAATTTATTTGCTTTTTTTCTTGGGATTAATGCTAAACAAATTTTCAAAGTTTTGCTCAATACTTTAGCCCAAATAGCTTTCGTAATTTCCCATGTAAGTTGGAATTTTTTAAAAATAGAGTTTAAAACTCTTTTTAAAAGAATTTAAATAGATTTTAGTCAAAAGAAAATTATTAAAAGTTTTGATTTATATTATGTTATAAATTATATTATAAAAAAACGAGGAAAATAAAAAATTTTTTTCTTCCATTTGATAAAGGTGAGGTACTTAATGAACTTCGACAAGTACCACGTTCGATTGCTTCAGTACCAGTCAACATCCCTCTAATTCTTCGTGAGCTTGCTCTAGTTATATACGAGCAAATTTATGTAATTTTTATTCTCTCCTCAGGCTGGATTACTTTATAATGGAAGTATTCTATAATCCGTTCTCTCTTTAAAAAGGTCAACGCAATCTAGTTACCATTTATCGACCCATAAGTCTTGCAAGTATCATCTGTAAAGTGCTGGAGAAGCTCCTCTTTAAACGGATCATCATACATCTAGAGAGTAATCGAATATTCCATGGCTCTCAACACGGATTTCGTCCAGGTAGATCCACTGTCACAAATTTTGTATAAGCGAGAAGTGATTGGGCTAAGCACGCCCAAACCAAAGTTGGTGTTGATATTCTGTTTTCGATCTCAGCAAAGCCTTCGATCGAATATCTTATCCTGTATATAAATATTATAAATTATATATTAATAAAAAATATTAATTATATATTTAAGAGTATAATTCTCAAGGAATTATATCAATTATATTGACATTTTATCAATAATAGTTATTTAATGTCAAAAATGTTTAGGATTTCTCCAGCAGGCATTTTATCCTGAGCTAACTCGTGGACTTGTTGCTGTTTTATTATTTTATGATTGTAAGCTATCGATTCTGGAATGCTTATTTCATCTGTCGACTATCGAATCCAAACGTGATTGTCATTCTGATTTGCTTGCTGTGGTTAACTCAGTGTTAACATCGACTTTGTTTGCAAATATTCTCAGTAAGTAACATTTCAATATTTTTATGTTTATATTGCGATAGTAAAATAGATAGAGAAATAGTAAAATAGCTACGGAATTATTTTAGTTTGAAAACAATATATTAAATTAATTAATCTGTTCACATCCCTAGTTTTCTTTTATACTCTATTTGTACTTTCTGATTAAAATATGGGTTCTGTCTATCGGTAGGTCTACGCCTTACAGACTCGCCTAACCATCATGTACAGCTAGAAATTCGTTAGTATATTAAATCTTCAATACAATGCATTTATGAAACCGCATTTTCTGAGATGCATTTAAAGCATTCTTTCATATATTTAACGCTGATGTAATCCGATCATAGAATTGGTGTTGGTGATCTTTTGATTGATTTTTTCATTTATATTATCAATTTTGCTAGATCACACAAGATGATCTCGCAGAAGAAACCAGCTATGGTATCATCTTTCATTACTTTCAACTCCATACATTTTGATTTACAACATGCCAGATTTTAGCCTGGCATATTTAAATTGTTTCTTCCTCTACTGCCTTGCAATGGTACACCCGGACTTATCAAAATGACATGTGAATAGTAGAGACTTTTAATGTTCCTTCGTAAATAAGATCTTCGAGGATACCTGATATGCATCATTGTTTTTGTTAAAAATATGCGTAGGGATTCTGTGGGCCACCTATATAGTTCATTCTATTAAATAAAGAGAAAAAAATGCATTTTAATATAACATACAATGTAATCACAAATACATTTTAATCACTAAATTTAATTAAAATGTATTTTTGAGTAAGTTTTTTGAATTCGGATGGCACGTAAAAAGGCAGCTGCAAAGACCTGCGATGATAATATCGATGACACATACGTTTGCTATTATCAATACGAAGAAAAATAAATACTTCAAAAGTTAATACGTTCTTTTCATCATTGATGATAACAAAAAAGTTTAAACGACGTTATATCTAAGAAACAATATACGTCACTCGCATTCTATAAGCTGATACTCAAATAAGGAAATCTTACACGATAAAAATGATATTGAAATAATTTCATGTAGCACAGTTAGCTAAAATATCAAGCATATTGAAAACTTAAAGGAAGATTTCGTTAAACGTAGATATACAAGAAAAATTTCTTAAATAATAATATACGAGACCGACAAAAAACAACGAGCAAAAATAATGTTGAAAGAACATCAATGGGCACCAATCATGCCTGATTAGTGCCCAAACGTTAGGAATTTAAATATTTAAGTTTCCAGTATTATCAAAGAGAAGAATCAGGAATTTAAAGTGATTATACCAATACCAAAGGTATTTCTTTTGTGCGAGAAATTTGTTCAGTCTTAATGCATAGTGAATTGACCTTGCAATCAGAGATCGTGCATGTTATATTAAAATGCAATTTTAATATAACATGAATTATAATTATATAATATAATGAATAATATAATTGAATATAATTCATTATATTAATAATATATAATGAATTATCCACACTAGAAAAATTCTTTGTTTTAAATTTACAAATTTCGGTCCTACACAGTAACCCTTTTCATAACAGTAGTTTACAAAAAAAATTGCCTTTCACCCTACGGCCACGAAGAAATTTTCTTAGTCCATACTATCAATGGGAATTCTTAAATTCTTGATTTATTAGCATGCATCCTTTCTCCCCTGCCATTGATCCTTTGATGAATTCTTTCATTTATTTTGTCAATTTTGATAGATCACACAAGGTGATTTCGGAGCAAAAACCAGCAACGACATCGACCATTCATTACTTCCAACTTCATGCACCTTGACTCACAACATGCCATATTTTAGCCTGACATATTGAAATATTGTTTCGTCCGCTACTGACGTGCAATCGTACACCCGGACTCATCAGAGTGCTATGTACCGCTGTAGTTTCCTGTTGAACAATATTTGCACTTTTAGATTCTTGCCTAGATTCTTTAAATCGACGGGTCTACACCTTTACGACTTACCATCCATTAAAGTTAGAAGTTTTTCAGTATATGAAATCTTCAATGTAATTAATTTCTAAAACAGAATGTTTTGAGATGCGTTCAAAGAATTTTTTGAATTCTTTGAATGCATCTTGAAAAATGCATTAATTTCATCGAAATTCCTTCTTTTCGGAACAGGTCGTCCTCGCAAATGTTATTGGTTTAAATTGTGAAATTTTTAAATGGAAGACATTAAAACGCGTATGCTCGATAGCTGTAGAAACACCCATATGCACATTTGTCGATGCTACTTTGTTCTACTTTCATAATCCTCAGAAATCATTGAAAAACTCTTTATCTTTTGAAATATAGTGTTTGTTCGGGGTCTTGGCAAATTGAGAAATTTAGTTATATAAAAACATGCTAAACTAAAGTGATTTTGAAAAATTGTCTTTTTAAACGTCATAAAGTCTATAAAAATTATTCAAATAATCTATTTTATATCAGAATATTTTTAATAGTTGTACACTATTACTTGCTTTCACAAGTATATTTGAATATATTTTCATTTATATTTTGTAATATAAAGTATTTAAAATATTATTTCTAAAAATATTATGTAAATTAGCGATGTTAGTTTAATAATATAACAAAATTATATTATTCTCTTATATCACTTTTAGGTTTTTGTTTTCATAGTTTGACATAAATAATTTACGGTGGATCGTTTAATCCTTTCACCGTACATTCGCGGGATAAAAGCTTACATTCATTTGCATACTTGACTACAACCATCCATATTTGAGGATTCATCCTTTGTAGATTTATTCAATTGCCAGATATAATGCTACATTTGAAGCTTTGCGAGAAACAAATCATGACGAAGATAATCTTCATCATGTATAAGAATGTAGGATATTTACTTATACGAATTATATGACATCATGAATCTATAGTCGATAATCTCCTGAAGAAGTTGAATATCACGGCAACATAATATTTGCGAAGTATAATCAACTAATAAACTGAATAGTTTGGGCAGATTTATTCTCGCAATAATATGAAATTGAAATTTAATTTATTTCCTTAGCTGTAAGCTAAGGATGACCAACGTTTCAAAATGCGCATAATTTCTCAAATCTTAGTTAAACAAAATATAACTTTAATTTATCAGCTTTAAGTGATCGTATTTATTTGTTTATAGAACTCACTATTAAAGATATTATTTTGGATTTGTAACATTTATTTTTTTAATCCTTATGATTAATGATTAATATTGTATTATAAAGGTGAGATTGATAATTTTAAATGGGCTTCTGAATATCAACGTCTATCGTCAATAAACGGCGTGGGAAGTGATCGTCATTCTCATGAGGTTTATTTATTATTTATTAAATGAGATTAGGTTTTACTTTTATGAAATCAGATTCGTTGGCGTATTCACAAGATACGAAATTGTTGTGGAAGGCTGTTTCAGATGGTCGCGTTTAAGCTAACAAGATCGGATATCGAACGATTATTAATATTACTTTCTAATGGTAAATTACAGGAGTGCATTAATGATGCCGACGAGTTTTCTATCAATAAGCAATGCTGCTCTGGCGATGAATTTCTAAATTGCCTTTGCAATTCTATCTTAAACATCATTGAACAATGGTTTACTAAAGGTATCTTCTGTTTACTTTGAAATATTTATTCTCAAATGCTATCACCAGCTAATGTTTGAATGTAGTGTTTCTTAAATTTTAACATGTAAATGAATGCATATTTTTAAACATTCACATTTAAATTTATTTTGTTAAAAGATTATTGTGGTTGATAATTATTTATTCAATTATTTATTTAATTAAATATTAGATTTTATGTTATTTTTACTATAAATATTATAATATTTTTAATATTATGATATTAAGAGCAATAATTAAATATTAATTATATCGATAATTAAATATTATATTTTATGATATATTTACTATATATATTATAGTATTTTTAATCTTATTAAATTAAGAATATATGATAATCTAATGATAACAATTCACCGATTTTCAAGACTTTAACTCATCATAATTAACATCACATTTATACCCCGTTAATAGTTTACATTAATCGTGTGTTGGATCAAATGATTAGTTATTAAATTTTATTTTTTAACATGTGAAACCGCTAATCATTTTTATAATGTGTTATCCAACATCTTTTAATGCGTTAATGATTTCAATGGCTTAATTGATACTTTGATTGAATAACGCTTTTTTAACCAATTTATTTATTGTATACAATAATTTAATGTAATTTACTAAAAAAATGTAGCTAGTTAGTTTATTAATTAAAATTATCTAAGCTCTTAATTATCAGCGCGATCTTGCATTCCTAAATTACTGTTTTTATACGTTTTAGTGCAGTCAATTATAAAACGTATGTTTCCGTTTGTATTAAAAACATTTATTGTTTCTTAGACATACAATTTGTTGATATGTTGTCAATGCCTTAATTATTAATTATTAGCATTTTGCAATTTTATTAGATTACATCGATGATAAGTTATTCGGCAACATCAAATTACTATGCGACCATATTAGATCTGAAACGGCTTGGGTATCGATGGATATGCGGGCTTTGATTAAACTATCTCTATATGTTCACATTCGATGGGCCACAAGCTTTAATGATAATGCAGGTTACACTTATTTTGTCATTGACTCCAATATGTTCAAAAATTGTTTCGTTTTTAAGATGCATTGGCGACGCTTGAGGCCTCTTATGATGTGGCAATTGAAGATGCTGTTGAACACTTTGCATTTAGATGCATATGTAGCATGTGCACAGACTACCACGACTGTGCTCTTGCTTGGTCAGACACCCTCTACTCTTATTCAGAGGATGTTCACACGTTTCATAACATTCTATCAAAGTTTGTTACATTAATGCCTGGATATATTGAAGAACTTCGCTGTAGAGCTATTCGTGGCGACAATCAATCGTCTTATCAGAATCTCATTGACTCGGTACGATCTTTCGTTTACTTTTTTCGATAAAATTTAATGATTGTTTCGTTTAAAGGTTTAATGCTTTAAATGATTATGTTTGAACGATTTTTTCTGTTTCTGAGGATAATAATTGAAAAATCTGAAGTTTTTTTATAATGCTAGATAAATAGCTAGCTTTAATTTAAATATTAATATTTATTTAATATGAAGCTAGATAAAAATATATAAATATTTATAGCTGGCTAATAATAAAAATATATCAGTATTTTATTGATCCTGCTCCAAAATTCAAAATTTTAAAAGAGGGATCACGATCACTTATTTCTAAATGATAATTTATTATTTCCTTAACATTGACATTGTCTAACTGTAAATATTTTAATTTCCGCTTGATTTATCGATTTTTGTTTTCCAATAGTCACGTTATTGTAGTCATTTTGGATTGTGGGTTCATTACGCTTGGCCAGCCAATTAAAATTATCACTAATATCGAACTATGTTTACGTTGATGCAGCGTCAGCGATTCATAAATTTTATTAAGCAGCATTTGATTTTGATTGTATATTGATTTTTTTAATATAATATGAATATTTATCTCTACTAAGAGGATAATTTATTACATCTTATCAGTAATCATTAATTATTTCTATAATTAATTCTATTAGTCCTAACTATTCCTTTTTGAAAATATAAAGTAAACTATTTACCTTCCTGCTTGTATAAATTTTTATTTTATGATTTCTTTTTTTAGTTTTCCTTTATACAGGGCCACATGATGAGACCACCCTGTAGTGATGAGTAGACTTAGGTCGAAGAGCCCCATAAAGGGCTAGGCGTCTATGGTAGGTGCATTCCTGGTAAAGCTTCCCGACGAAGGTAGTAAAAAAGCATACAGGAAAGCTTCCCGACGAACAGGAAAGTTTAAACTTTCCTGTTCGTGTTTAATACTAAAAAAGTGAATTTAATTCTTTCGTATAACGTCATTATTAGTTGTTAAATTGATTATATTTATCAATAAGATTGATTGATGTTGATTTTTATCGATAATTTAATCAATTAGCTATCTTGTGCTATCAGAAAGTGAATGGGGTTTTTATTTGATTTAAGTAGAGAGCTTGTATTAAATATATTTACTAGATATATATTGATTGTTTATTATTTAATAATAAACTTAATTAAATAATTTTATTTTAATATTAGTAATTTAATATTAATCAAATGTTATTGATTATATAAATATATTAATTAAATTAATATTAAATTATTTTTATAATTTAATAATTAAATACTTTGAATTCAAAAGATAAATTTTACATATTTATGTTCCTAAAAAATAATCGCAAATATGATAAATCGTTTATTTTTAGACAAAATAATTAATAAAATAACTGATATAAGTTAAATCTTGATGAATACAATTTTTGTCTAACAGATATAATTTCTCTGAAATTTTAATTTGCATATTTCATTACAAAGATTATTATAAGGTCTTTTAAAAAAATGATTGCAATTTCGGTTTTAGTTTTCTTCAATCTACGAAAACGATGGATCATTAACACGAACAATGTGGACAGTAAATGATGACATAGTTACAGATTCCAGCTTGGTTGACTTGGTTCGATTTTCTTTATTTTAATTTTAATCTTTAGTGGAATATCCGCAAGTGCTTTGTTACATCGTGTGACATTTTAAGTCCTGATCTTGTTCCTTCAGTGTTAAAACTTCTTAAGACCTTGT
Organism: Pomphorhynchus laevis; assembly: GCA_012934845.2. Taxonomy (NCBI): domain Eukaryota; kingdom Metazoa; phylum Acanthocephala; class Palaeacanthocephala; order Echinorhynchida; family Pomphorhynchidae; genus Pomphorhynchus; species Pomphorhynchus laevis. Next base: position 140,838 of record WNNJ02001901.1, read on the forward strand.
CTATGAATACAGAGGGCGCACTGCAAACCTTTAGTATTATCACGAGATTTTCTAGCACGGGTATTTGTAATGTTTGAAAGCATTTAATAGTTTACGCTTTAATTTGAACATTTTTGCTCAACTCCTTTTTTCAATAAACCTTCGCTATAATCAGGCGACTAAATAAAGTTCAAAGTTAAAGTAAAAGTTGAAAAAAGAAGAAAATAAGAAGCTTATTCAAATTGTTTAGTTGTTATTCAAATTCTAAATGTTTAGTAATTTATGTGTTTAAAAGGATTATTATATTAACGCAATGAAAATAAAGTTTGATTTGGATATCTTATTTTTGTTTTAAAAATACGCATAAAGATATTTAATTTAATTTTTGAAAGAAATTAAGAAATTACAAATGGCTCGTGCCATTTATTTTACTTGAAATGAAATCGATTTATTAATTAAAATATTAATTATAAATTAATATTAATATTAATTAATTAATATTAATATTAATATAAATTATCTTTATATTAATTATAAAGATATTGATTATTGATGTTTTTATGTTTTTTTATGTTTTATTTCATGACTTAAATGATTTCTTTTTAAAAACGAAAAATCAGTTTTTTTTTCGTGATTAAAGTTTTTTATTTATTTTTTAAGAAACTTACGTTTTATAAATTGAAATATAATATATATTTTATACTTAATAATATAATTGACAATATTTTCTAAAACTTGCTACAAATTATTAAATATCAAATATTGCTTATATAACATCATTGCTTATATATTTTATACAAAAAGTTTTATACAATTAATTCAATGTCACTTACGCAGTTTTAAAAATGTTCTAAAGGTCTCCTAGCTTGGAGCAATAAAACTTACCGCAAAAATTGTACGTCTTCGATGTTTAAATAACATAATTATCTCGTTGTCAAGACAGATCTCTTGAGGCAGTCAAGAGTGCATTCTGAATATATTTTATACTACTCCTTTTAGTATTTTATTATTAATAGTTGTCTTGTTCGTTAGATTTTCGGGTAAAAAGATAAGATATGATTATGATGATATTAGATGATATTATTCTAATATTATAGAATAACTTTTGTTAATTCAAAATGGTATCGAAATAAAGAGTGTGGTAGAGTTGATAGATCATTTTCACTTTTTAATATGATTACTATTGATTTAAAAATGTTACTGTTGCTAAAAATGTAATGGCTCCGAACCTTTTTTATCTTCCTCGTTGTAAATCGCACAAACATAAAAGTTGTAATCCGATATTATGTGAAAATGCTATGAAAAATTGTGGACAATGAAAAAATCTTAGAAATGCTTTATGATTTATGACAATTTTGTTACAATGTACTTTATCTTTTAAAGAATATTAAAACGAATACTTTCTCGAATGTGAATAGTAAATTTAGATAAGGAAGAATTAGCCGAATTTTGTCAGAACTTTTAAAAACCCCATCAAACCGATAAAATTGACCCACTAAAGACTTTTGAATATAATGAAATTATTTCGGGAATCAATGGAGATTTAAATAAATCTCAATATTTATTCAGACAAAGTTGCTATAAAAAAGAAATATTAATATTTAATAATATTATAATAATATTAATATTTATAATAAATATTTGTGATATAATTATGTTTTTGTAATTATAAGATTTAATTATATTAATATTATTATATATATTTAATTAATATATGGTAATATTATACATGACATACTGGATGATTATGTAATTAATTTATGATTAATTATAAATTAATTTATAATTAATTTATGCACGAATAATTGGTAGAAGTATTATTTGTTGCTCTATAAAATAAACAAAAATAAATTAATTCTTTTCAGCTAATTTTAGTTTTCCTTGTCATCTTCGCCGTTTCAATTTGTGATTTAAGATTAACATTAAGTGAATCTCTAAGTTTATGGATTTTTGATAGTTTGTTAGGTTTGATAGATTTTGTAAAGATTTTGTTTTGCAGACGATCATTTTCTATCAATAAAAAAGATTTTCCAAGCATTGTCGCTCTACTGTAAATCCTACTCTTCACTGGACATTCAAAACGATACAAACAGTACTGCATTGCCTCCATCCACTTCACATAATATTAAATCTGAGGAATATCTACCGAAAATAGCAATCAATCCTAACGAACACGATGCTTTGGTGTTCGCATTAGATACGCTGGGCACTCTCGCATCGAATGTACTATCGTTGATGTACTATCGTTTGTTATATTTGTTTAACTTTTAGAACGAGTACGTTTCGCACAAACTTTTGTCTGGAATGTTTCAAACTGACATTGTTCAAATTTTGTCTAATATAATTACATTACCAATGCCCGTTATGCTCAAAGCAGCATCGTTCAATGTTCTTTCTGCACTGCTAAAACATAACCCCGATATTTTACGTACAAAGATTCATACAATTGTGAAGGTAATCTTTTAATTTTTATTTTATATAACAAACAGTTTCGTTTTTGCTATTGTAAATATTACTCGACATTATGCATTTTTAATCGACATTATATTTTTCAATTTTTAGGTCTTTTTCTGATAAGAAATATTGTGTTTTATGTTGTTTAAATAAATCTATAGAATTCGTTCTTAGTTCAAATCAATAAATAAATAGTTTTCTATTGCAAATTTTACATTCTTTTTTAACAGTTCGATAATTGAAACGTTGAATATTTATCACTCATGTCATATCTCACTGTGTAATTTTAATAAAAATAGGTATATCGCAAAGTTTTATACTCTTAACAGAATGGGCAGGATTTCTTAATTCAGTGCATTTTTGCAAAATTAATTTTTATGGATTGTTTAGGATCCGCAACTCGGATTAAGTAAACGACGAAACTTCGATATAAAAAATTAAAATTTAAATGTCTTAATTTTTATACAAACTTTAAACAAATGTATAATTTTCACTGACGTTAAGATTTTCATATTAATTAAAATGCTTTAATAACTTCAATAAAGTTAATAAACTTTAATAACTTTATTAATACCTTTATAAATGAAGCTTTGTTAATTCGTATTTATGTTAACTTCAGAGTTACCAAATTATGAAGATTTTAAAATAATAAATTAAATATTATTCCGTTATAACGGCATAATAGAACCGTAATAATAACAATAGGCATATTGACCCATATTATGCGTCATATTGACGTCATAATATAATCGTCATATTTAAGGTTCGCTTATTAAGTGCGAATTTTTCCACTTGAAAGATCCTTTGGAATTATTTAACATACTGATATTGGAAAACCAGATCTATATATTATATTCTTTCGTGACTAGTTTAATCAAATTTCATTATCTTTGTTTATATGCATTACATTCTAATTATTGATTAATTTTTAATCTCTTCATAAACAGAACATTTTTATAAAAGTTTTAATAGATAGTGTCTTATTTAAATAGGTTTTTCTTTCTACAAATATGTCGGAAATAATCTTCATACCTTTCGATTCGTCTATAATTCCAGAGCGTTCTGCATACTCTCTATATATTTATTTCAAAAAAATGATTGTATATAATATTAATACATTAATACATGTTATATTATAGTATTGATATTAATATTAAAATGATTTTTTATATGGAAACTGTTTTTGTTTGCTAACTTTTAATATAGCCGAAACTTTATTAAATAAAAAGATTATCGTCATTTGATCTCAAACTTAGATTTGACTTATTTTTGTTGATTATTTTCTTTTATATAATGTAATAATATTGGCACGTTTTTAAGTTTAATTTAATTAATATTTTATTCTGATGATTTTATATTTAGTGTTGTCTACAAAACGAAGGTCTTAAATTAGAAATCGAAAATTGCGAGAAGGTGTCATCAAAGTATCCGCTTTTCAGATCAGTACTCATGCTATTAACTAGCGTTTTGCGATGCTCTGATTTTGATGATTCTGCATTACTTACACATATCATTGATTTTATTTGTAATTACGCTATCAAACAGTTGTCTAGTTTTCGATTTCATAACCAACGAGAAGAGGTTAGTTTAATGTTGATACTAGTGTTTTTATTAGACTTTAAACAATATATTTTATTTTAAAAAATAATAAATTTATCTGCATTTAAACTCGTATAGTTTACTAATTAATTTTTAAAGTTAATTTATTTAATTTCTAATAATAACTTTATCAAATTCATTTTATTATTTTTAACACTAACGTTAATATCTTTTATTAATTAAAATTTTTATTATTACATTTTTGTTTTGTTTTTTCAAAATACGAAAAATATTCTGTAAATCTAACTTAATATATAAATAATTTATCGTTTGATTTTTTATAATACATATTTATCTTTTCAATTATCTCTTTTTTAATTTGCTGTAAAATTCGTCTAATCGCCGTTTTACAAACATTAGCTATTAATAATCAGCCATTTAATATTCAAACAATGGAAAATAGCATTCGCTATTGTGCTGATCTTAAAAATTACAAGAAATGATCAATATGTCCATTGATTTTCTTGCTATAGATATAAACGTGACATTCTGATTGACAAAATAATCCATATTATTAATCCATAATCCGAAAAAAATGTTTAGGGATTTCTTAAAATTAGATTGACTGTTAAATATTATCATATTTTCAAATTTGGATTTAAATTTGTTATTTATCAATATTTTGTAATCTTTTTATCTTTTTGTGTAGTTTAAAACATTTTTGATATTAATTAACTTTCGTTTGATCAGCATTCCCTGATTAATATAAAAATGTGACAAATAAATTTCTACAACGTGTATATATTTGAATTTGTAAAGTAACTGTACATTAAGTTGACATTTACTACGTATACTGTAAACGCTGTGAAACACTGTATAGTAAACTTGAACACATTTGTGTATATATCATACATAAATTTGAATAACCCAGATATTTGTTGCATGTCATACAGTGTAAATGCATAATTAAATGTAATTTCAATATTACTTCAATATATATTATATAATTCATTATTAATTGAACAATCTTCTGGAATTTATCGTGTAGTCAAAGTAAAGTAAAGATACTTTACTTTGCAGTCAAAGTAAAGTATCTTATCAATACTTATCAATACAATGGAACGTATTCGCTGAGTTTGATTGCTTTTTTAAATTTTGTATCAACAACTATTATTATACAGTTTGATTTTCTTATATGTGTCCTTTTTGTGCATATTTCTATCATGCTTGTTTACAAAGTTGACAAACTCATCTGTGTACATTTAAACTATAGATATAATTTCAATAATTTCCTAGTTTTCTTCCTATTTTTCTGTCATTTTTATCTTGAAAACGATTTCATTGTTGTGCTAACATTTGTTTTGATATTTCTTTATACATTAATTTACTATATTTTTGCTTTAAGTTCTTAAAGCAATAAAAAAAACTTTGATCGATTTAAATTATTTGAACTAGTCAATCGAAATCTTTAATTTTCAAAACGTTTAGTCAAGTGTTACTCATTAAAACTCAAAACATTTCAAATGCTCTCATCTACATTAAATAAATTTAATTTTGTGCTTTTAAACTTTTATATATTTAGTACCTAACTGTGATCGCAGTTGTTCAATCAACATATTTTCTTATTAAAAGTATCATGTCCTATCATACATATGGAGGAAAAGAACTCATTCATTTACGAAAAGAAGGCCTAAATCTATTATACACTCTTGGACAATATAACGGCCCACTCTCTATCGTATACGAACTATTCTTTTGTTGAAACTAATTTTTCGATATTGTAGATTTTGCAATTTGGTGTTAATTTTACACAACGTTTGTGTAAATTTGTTCCGATTCAAGGTTTACCAATAATTTTGTAATTAAACTGATAATGATTCTTTTTCTGAAAATAGATGCTAAAAATTTATCAAATTCGTTTCAACGGATATTCGAATTTCTTCATATTTCACTAACTTATCAAGACGCTGTCTTATCAACTATCAGAGAAACATCGAGTTTGAGTAAAATGGTGTTTCCGATTCACGAACTATTGCTCAGAATTCATAGTAACGAAAAATACCCTAAATATTTCTTTATGTTGCTCCGGTAAGCGTTTGCTTTTTAATAAAAACTTTGTAAAAATAAAAGGTTTTATAGACGGTACAAATAAAATCAGGTATTGATTTTTGCAAATTTAAATTACATGAACACATGCAGGTCATCATTTATTTACTTTAATTCATTTGTCAAGTTTAAATCTGATGAGTTTAATTTAATAAGTTTATATCGAATACACAAAATATTATCAATCAAATTAATTGATTTAATATTATTTAAAAAGTTTACTAAAAGGGACTGTTTTATCAATAATTACTTGGTTTGTATTATATTTCTGAAACTTGTGTTGTCATTTATTAAGTTATTCATCTCACGGTAAATAAATTTCACACCTTAATTAATCAAATAATTTTTCTAATCATATAACATGTAAAAATTTTCTTGATTACAACATCTTACAATTTATCCTGACGATGTCCAGAATTGGTGGAAGAAATATTGATAACAAAATCTTAAACGTTTTTAACGTTTTTTGGCTGGGTTTGACCCTAAAACCATTCACAAATATTTCAACCCAGCATGTCTCATTCCGATTCAATAATCATATAACAGTATTTTTTGTATGATTCATTAATTTTTATTTTACTTTTTGTGATTAAATATAAAAATATAAAAACGAAATATTTTAATCTAATATTTTAAATCTAATCATATAACAGTATTTTTTGTGTGATTCAATAATTTTAATTTTAATTTTTAATATTAAATATTATAATATTAGAATATTCAAATGAATATTTTAATCTAGTCATATAACAATATTTTTATTTCATATTTTTCTATTATTTCGGATTTTTCACTACGCTTTTATTTATCATTATTAATTATTCATTGTTTATTTTCTGTAAATTGCTTTTTTAAATTGTCTTTTTATAAAAAATTTTAATTTTTGTAAATCACTGTAAGGTATGATCTTGTAAATTATTCGATGCTTTTTTATTTTCAAAACTGTAATTACAGTTTTTGATTGTTTTAGGTTTTTGCAGTTTTTCAATGACTTTCCGTCTCAATGTCGAAAAATACTAGACTGTCTCACAATAATATTTAATAAAATGGAGAGTGATATGATGACTTTTCTATGTAGATTTGAGGTAAAATAAACTTTATATGATAATTTAAAATCAACATGAATTGTATATTGTCGTCGTAATTTTTATCTTTAACGATATCTTAAAAATAACTTAAAAAATATCTTTAAAATCTTGATACAAATTGTATGTAAATGATCTGCTATAAGTTGTTACTTTGCATTTTCAATTTCATCAGCCGTTGAATAATACAAATGTAAGATATATGATTTAATATGGCTACATTACGTTTCGAAACTACAAGATCTAAATCCCTTTTAAATATGAAAACATAATATAATTAATTATTAATTAATATTGAAATAATAAATAATAAACTATTAAATTAATTAATTTTAATATAAACATTTAAACATTTTGTTAAGAATGTTTAATAACATTCTTAACAAAATATTTTTGTAACCCTTTCTGTGCTTATTTGAACAATTTTAATTTAAAACTAAGAAATAGTAGCTACTATTTAAAATAATTGTTGTTTTTTCATTTAAAAACTAAATTTTTATAAATTCTTAAGAATAATTTTTAAAAATTAGAATTTTAGTTTGTTCTTTTATTATTTAATGTGTATTTTATTTAGTAAGTTGTGTGTAGCTAAGAGTTTAAGCAAATAAATTTTAATGGAATAAGAAAATAATGAAAGACGTGAAAACTTTATATTGCTTTTCTTCGCATCGAAATGTCGGTATGACAAGCTTCAGATTTACTTTTTTGTTGTTCTGCATTTTCTACATTTTCGTTGCGTTGAATTTTTTTATTTACAGATAAAAATTATTTTTTTTTCTAAAATAGGCCAAATGTTTCACAAATCTAAATTAATCTAAAGCGCGACTGTGCGCAATTGATGCTAGGATTTAAGAGTTCTTTTCCAATGTATATAAATATTTAAAATGGTCTTAATGTTTGTTCGAATATATTGTTGTTTGAAAGTTTTGATTAATTAATATAATAAAACAATTGACGATGTCGCTTTTATAGCTTTGCAGGTTGCTTATAACTGTCTATAAGAAAGTGATCGTTATAACAACATTGTTGTAATTCATTAAACCGCCATTAGATTGTTTGCATAACGATTATTAACGTTTTTGGTTTTTATCAACTTTAAATATTAACGTGATATAATATATTTAAATGTATCGATTTTATATTATATACATTTACGGACAGCTTTAATTTAAATATTTAATTTAAATATTTTTAACTCGTACACATTTTTATTAATAAGCATGCTACTTGATTTAAGGAAGATATAGACATCGTAAAGGAAAGTTTTATACGAATCATTGATTCAAAATCTTCAGATAACGATGAAATCGGTATATTTTATATTTTGGTATTGATAATTTTTGTTTAATCATCAGATATTCATTCAATTGACGAAGCTTATTGTCGACGGAAGGTTCTAGCACTTATCCATTCAAGTTTAAAAGATAACAATAAGCTTTTCGCTTACTTTCTTCTAAACGCCAAAACTTTAGACGATCGAAATTACTCGATGACCATTGAATCATCAGGTACGCCAAGTAAATACTTCGCTCTTGATATTTAATTTTTTTAAATTATTAGTTAATTTTTAATATTAATTTATAAATATTAATTATTTAATATGTTTAATAAAAAATCATTACTTAAGGGAACATTTACGAGATGTGGGCAAACAAATATATGAAGTAAGGATACGCAGTTACGCCACAGTACCTACAAACACAGTTCGGGCATTTAAAATAGGAGATTAACTTAATTTTGCAAATCTTATCATGGTATTTATTAACAGACACCCGCTAAATTAATGGTGGTTTAATAGCTCTTCCGTTCATCCATTTAAATGGTGTATACGCTGGCGTTAGAAAATATTCAAAATCTACCCGTGATATTTTTTTCTAAAAACTTTGTTATTTCTTAAATGTTTGTCAGTCTGAGCAAGTCTAAAAGATTTTTTTAGCTGCATACTGCATAAATTTACTCTTGATATGACTGCGACTAGCGTGGATGACGTCTTTACAGAAATGCCAAGGATACGCTTTAAGAATTTCTATTTACAACAATCAATCTGACCAAAGTTCATAGCTAATAAGTCCGGCCAGAATAATGCAATGCCGTAAGATATAATGGGAAGAAGCATAACGTCAAAATAACGAAGGCCACCCTCAAATGATAGCTCACCTAAATTCTTGGCATACGAAGTTGTTAACGCAATCTTGGCCACTATTAGGTCTAGATGTTTCTTAAAGTACCATCGTTAAGTCATCAAAATAGCCAAAAACTTATAACTCTTGCAGAACTCCAAGGGAGTATCATCATAAATCAAATAGTCTTTACAAGCAAGACGTCCACCTTTCATCAACTTCATTACTTTTGATTTGGATATATTTACCTCTAGCTGATTACAAGCACAATAGTCTCTCAGGCGATTAAGTGCATTATGTGCCGAGCTTACATTAGTGTCATTATGACAAGATCATCTGCGTACAATACACAGCTTACAGAAGGTAATTACTTGCAAATAAAGCAAATATATAACAAATAAGTAGAAGAGTAGATGACTTTATAGGTCACCTTGTAATACTCCTTTGTCTACTGTAAAATCACCCGATTTACGTAATCCATCAAATATTCTCATACATCTTTGTTGAAGTAAATCATGGATTAATATAAGGATGCTACCCGCAATGCTTACTTTAAAAGCTAGTTTTTCAAGCAATATTGTTCGATTGACTGAGCCAAATCCCTTTTGAAAATCTATAAATATGCTTACAATGAACGTCTTAAATTGAAACATTCTTTAACCAGCGAGCGCACCTCGCCTGAAACATCTATGGTTGATCTATTGAGACGAAATCCATATTGTTCTTGTGGAATAAATCAACTACGAAATGTGATTAAAAAAGCAGCCACTACGCGTGTTAGAAATTTATACGAGTGATTAAGTAGTGTGATCCCCCTGTATGAGTTCATATCCCTTAAAGATCCCGAATCTTTGTATAACATCTTAATAATATCGTCGTTCCAAGATATCAGTGGATTAGCCTCAATTAGTAGTCTGTTGAAAAGCAATACCCAGTAATTGGTTGATAATGGAAAAGATGTACGTATATGTTCTATACATAAACCGTTTAGTCGTGCCGCTTTTTTGTTTTTCATATTGCCTAATGCGTTTAATACTTCTGATGAGTCGAAGGGATGACAGATAGGATCCAAATTATCAAAATCATTCTCGATATATAGTAAACCTACCTTTGTCACCGGCACTGACGCCTGACAAAGCACTTCGTAAAGAAGCTGAGCCCAATTGCTATTTGGAATTCTAGCTTTATTACGTGTCAGTAACCATGGTGCTTTCTAGGCCTTGTCCAGTAATATAACCTCAGCTTTACGCAGGTTTTGACACTACAACCTACGATAACGAATGTACTCTTCACACAATTATATATTGTTTCTTGACAGTTTACATAAATTTATTAGCTCTCGTTGAAACTTCCTAGCCAATTCGGTTTGTTAGTCACCTGGTAAGTTCTCCTGATTGCCCATAGCGAGTAGCACGCATCCAGCAACGACCTAGTCAAGCATTTAAGACTACCAGCAAAATCTCCTTCATTAACAATTCATATGATATACCGATCCTATCAATATTGATCCTACTTTTACAGACAATTCGGCTAGGTTGCATGGGTTTGGAGAAAATTTTCGAAGGTATCTCTAATCCAAACACACACGATACTGGCTTATGCTTGCGTACAAGTGACCAGACACACGCTAATTCAAGCTGCATTCTTACAACTAGCATGTTCGATAATACCATATCCACCAACTTCTTCCATTTCAAGATTCACACGACCCAAACGACCCAATTCGTATTATTTAATTAATAAATTTAATTAAATTAAATTAATTTTAATTAATTAAATTCATAAATTAAATGTCAACTTCATGAATATTTTGTGTAAAAATATTAATTACCTTTTTGTAAAATAATATATTATTTTATACTAATATACATAATATTTGTCATTATCGCAACTTATTTTGATATTCAAAATATGACATTTAATAATTTTTTACCATTTTAACTAAAAATAAATTGATTGCCTATCAGAAATAAAGATTTGTAAGTTTTATTACATTTCCATCAAAGTTCGATGGGGAAAATGTGATAACTAACTCTATTATTAACTCTATTATTATTCAATCATATTAAATTATTTAATATGATTATTAAATTATCTCTTATGATAATTTAATATTATCATATTATTATGATTATTTAATTATCTTTCTCGAGGTTGATGGACATTATAAACCCGAGATTATTTGATACAGCTTATTAAATATTTATTTTATATAAGTATATATAATGTATATTTTGTATTTATTTTATCCCTCTAAAGCAATATTTAATAATAAGCAAACACTTGCCATCTGATCATCACAATCAGATGTAAAACGGATTTTATTCTGACATGTATTTTGTTATTAAATTTAATATTATGATAATAAAAAGATTCATTATAATAAAAAGTTTAGATAAATTAACTAAATTAAGTAATGTAAAAGCTAAGTAATTAGAATTGTAAAATTATCACATTAAATAATTCAAATGATAATGGTTTGGCGAAGAATATACAAAGATAATAATAATTTCATAATCTTTTAGAATTATAAAAATATTGTCTCTCTTGTATCCTAATAATCACTGTGAATATTCAATTTTTATTTTATTTAATCTTAAAATTAAACCATTTAATTTTAAGAATTTTATTAAGATATTATTAATTAATTAAATTGCCAATTTATAATTTTCATTGAATAACTATCATAAATGAATTAAACTACAATAAACAGCATTGATAAATGCTAGTTTTTTTCGATTGAAATAATGAATAATATAATAAAATTTAATAAAATAGTTTCTAAATTTAAAAAATGATATATATATTATAATCTGTAGAGGATTGATATATTACAAATAATTTATACTATTTATCTGGTATTGTTTATTAATTTTGAATATCTAGTAAAAATTTTCTATCTTAAAGATGTTAATAGTATTTTAATAATAGTTTATTAGTTATTTTTTTAGATAGGTATATATAATGTTTGGTTTGTATCTATTTTATCCCTTTTAATCAAACATAAAATATTTAATTTTATATAAATTTTACTTGAAAAAGTAAACACTTTAGAGCAAATAAATAACCAAAATTTGTTTTCGTGTCAAAGTGAATTTTATTGAGGTTAATGGACATTATAAACACGAGTTAATTACTGTAAAAAATAAAATAACGCTAGCTTTCGACGATAACGTTCATATCAGGCATTATAAAGACGCTATTAGACTACTATTTACGTCTATAGTAAACACTATAGACGCTATTGTCAATGCATGAACAATTTTTACAACAATAAATCTAGTGTAAAATGTTGAATACATAAACCCAATTTTGGTTATTCTTAAGAAGAAAGGTTTAACACTAAAAAAGATTTATCGAATCTCTTCATGTCTATAACGTCAACTTTGTTCACTTTGTCACGAAAGCAAATCTTGATTATAATACATTATTATCTTGATTATTATATATATAATCTTGATACAATTCTATAACTCAATATTAATATATAATATTTTATTGATATATAATACAATGCAAGGTGGTAAAATAAATAAAATGTAATCTGAATAATAATGAAAATATAATAAAATGTAATGTAGGTAAAATAAATAAAATGTAATGTAGGTATTATAAAATATAGGTAAAATAGTTTCTAAATTTATAGAATACTATGGTTAATAATCTGTAGATGATTGATATTTTCGACATGTGCATTAATTACAGTTTTAATTCATTTATACTAATTATCTATTAATTTTGAATCTCTAGTATAAAATATTAATAGTTTTTAATATAATAAAATGTAATGCAGATAAAATAGACTTCATAAAATAGATTTGAAAATTAAAAAATGCTATATACAATAATTTTGTAGAAGATTTATATATTATAGAGAATTTATACTATTTATCTGGTAATTTTGAATATATATTAAAGCAAAAATAAGTTTTTCTTTGTATTTTTCTACTTAATCTCTTTATGGCTTTTTCAATTATTGTAGTCATTTATAAATTTTGTTTTTTTTTTATTTTTTACTTTACCATAATCATTAAAATAAAGCTTGTTTCTAAATCTTAAATACAAATATGTGTTGGATTTTATTTTATAATTCATATTTTAGATTCTAATTTTCAATCCAGATCTGCATTTCATATTATCGGCAAAGCACTAGACCGCAGTTTAGTCGACGACGTTTTTTTTAATTTGCATGGTGGCACCTGTGTTTTATGTGCAAAGATAATTTTGCTGTTGACTAATTCCGATACGGCACTCTCTCAATTTACGACAAACTTTGTTCGCAGTATCGATACAAGCCTGGTTAACTATATAGCTCAACCGAATATTATTATAAATGGTAAACAAATATGTTTTCATTATCAAACGAACAATAAAAATATCTTCGAATCAACGTTAAAACCTTAATATAACATTAATAAATTATATTAATATAATTTTATATTTAGTAATTAAAAATTATAAATTTTTATTATATATTATTACATTTTATATTGTCCGCCCCGACAGCTGTATAATTTAAACATTTCTTCTTCCCATGCTATAGGGCTACTATCGCATTTAAATATCTACTTCCCGTGATATGTGCTACTTGATAAGTGATGCGTTATTTTAGATCGCTGTGACGGTTGTTTAATCAACCTTCACAGGGGTTGATTAATCAATTAATTAAACCTGGCATATAATCTAATTGTTTTTAAGTTATTTCCACGTGTAAATATGTTCCTCCTATTCAATTAATTAAGTTCTTTATCTACGTCCCCAAATCGTTTTTGGAATAGTATTTTTTTATTTATATAGTTCTTTATCTATATATAACCTGACATATTATTGTTTTTACCATAAAATAGCAAAAGTCCGACCTTTATTCTGTTAAAATCGAAGGTCATTTTGATTGAAATGACCTTCGATTGAATGAAACATTTCGTCACATTATCTTGTTCATATAATTAACCTCAAGTCACAAGTATTTACAAAAGTTATTTTTAGTTGATCTGAGCATGATTTATGTGTTGAGAACAATGTATAGCTTCAGTAACTTAGTAAACTGTAATTGAAGGGAAAATCTTATTAAATTATAACCTCTACTGTGCATCTGTCGCTATGCATTTTTAAATTAAAGAAATATTCAATCGTAGTAGCTGAGCATTTTGATCCAAAGAATACCTCAGTCTTTATACTACTTAAACTTATTTCTTAAGGATATGTTCAACCAGTGGAGTCTAAAAACCAAAAAAGTCAACCCTTATTACAAAAAAGATTTGTTTCATTTTTTCGGAATTTACAAATTGAAGGGGTTATTTCGGTTTTGTTTGTTACACCTGTCGCTGATTAGGATGTTTATTATTCTCTATTGTTTACCGCCTTATGAATGGTGGACACCATATATTTAAAACTTTGAAACTAGTCTCTATCTATACTGCGTTCCAAATCTTATTATGGTATAGTATTAACAATAATTCTGTAGTATGTAAATGACGCCTCTTGGTTTTGCCCGGGAATTAGGAACCGCTCGCTGGATCCTGTTAAAATCTCTCGGATCTCCGTTATCGTAAAATAGACTTGATTGTTTGTACGAATTTATCCAAATATGCGATGTTCTGATTCGCTGCTGTAGTTCAAGGATTTGAGACTTAATGTGATATGGTGTAGGAAAATCTCTGCAGCTGTCTCCCAAAATTCGAAATTTACTTGCATTCATGAAAAACAACTCAATGCAATGTATTCTTTTCATATTATGAAGGCGAGCTTTGAAATGCTTGATGCCGAATTAAAGCGATGAATCAATTCTGATCAGCACCTTGTTTAACAGAAAAATATGCCTATTGAACGCTTTCGTTAAGAGTAGATTAAATCGATCTCAACGGCGTTTGCTGATTTATTAAGAAGAAAATTGTGTAGTTGTAATTAAAGAATGCTATTGCAAATCTTTTTGAAATTATATTCTTGCTTTTGTGTAGTTGTCAACAGTTTTGTACTTTAAAGCCTTCTTAAATAATTTTGACTAATTTAATTAGCAATTTAGTTTATTAATTCTAAGATCCATACATGAAATCCACTACGTTCTTAGTAAAAATACTATTTTAAATGATTTTAAATTATATTCTTGCATTTGTTTAGTTGTGAACAGTTTTGTACTCTAAAACCTTCTTAAATAATTTTGACTAATTTAATTAGCAATTCAGTTTATTAATTCTAAGATCCATACATGAAATCCGCCACGTTCTGAGTAAAAATACTATTTAAATGATTTTAAATTATGAAAAGTTTTGATATTGGCTCTTATTTTAATATTATTTTGTATTTGTGCTCATCATAAACTATTTTTGGTTAAAACAGTTCATATATCGTTACTAAATATATATATCGTTACTATATATATATATTTAGTTCATATATTTAGTTTATATATTTAGTTCATATATCGTTACTAAATATATTTCTTATGGTAATAATTTTTAAATAGTTTCTTGTATACGGAGGAAGTAAAGGTTTACGTTTAATTAGGGTTTGCGTTTTGCTAAATGTTTCTTTTGTATTTTTATTGTATCTTTTTTAGGAAATAATGAACACCTGTCTTTTATTTCATGTGTCACTCGTTTATTGGCTGTCGATTTATTAACGTCTAAGCAATGTGGGCTCGATGATCGTATTTTTAATTTTAAAAATATACTGACGCAAAATATGTCCGGGGTTGATGGTAAGTTCACATGCTTATTTATAAGCTGGTTTTTTGTTCGTTTGCTAATTAATTACTCAACTGATATTTAAGGATTACTCAAACATTATTACACATGTGTCATTAATCAGAACGTTCTAATTGTTGAGAATTTTAATCTTGTAGAAGATTTATAATTTTTATTTTTTTACCTGCTGAATCGATTAACAAGGATATGAAATCTGATCAACTTTTTATTCAAGTAATGCTCTACAACTTAATTATTTATTGTTTATATTCTTTTCTAAAATATTTTTTCATCTTTCGTTTTTCATCTTTTTATCAAAATATACCTTATCATTCATGTGTACTTCTATCCTGCATTTTTACCGTTTAATTATTTATTATTTAAGTTGGCAGACATTTATCATTTGTCCAATCTGTAGTTTTAATTATTTTTATACTTGTGCTCTATTTAATTTTAAATGAAATACTCTTTTTAGATTATCATCTCTTAATATATATATATATATATATATATATATATATATATTATTTAATATTAATTTAATTATAAAAAATTACAAAAATTCCGTATCTGATTCTTTTATTTTTGTTCCTTAAATGTTATCTATTGTTTTATTTACTAGACATTTGGAAGAATGCATTTCTTTTGAAAATGTCTATGATAACATTTAATTTATTTCAATTTACTAAGAAAGCTACTATCGCATACTTTTTTGAATCTATAAAATTCAAAGACTATGCATTTGGATTACAAAAGCCAATGTTTATTTAATTATTTTTATTTTTAAACATACTACTTTTTTTAATATTTTTCTCATATAGAAATAAGTTTTATAATTTTGTTTTTCTATTATTAGATTTTGCTGGTCGAGCTTTGCTGTCCGATCTACTTTGGCAGCTGAATTGCAAGTCCCGTGATGTTATATCAATAGCAGAAGAGCACTGCGCACTTGATCCTCATAACTTTTCTTTGTTTAAGCACATTATCGATTCCTGTCCTTCAACCAAAGAACAATTCGTTTGGAACAACCAAACTTTTCAAATAGAACTTCTAGATGTAGACTTTTTGATAAAAAAGATACAAGCTTCTACAAAATCAAAAATGCTAGAATCCAGCAAAGATTACTTTGCAGATCACGTTCAAAAGGTTCGTATATTTAAATTTACGAAGTCTCTTAAATTATCACTAATTAACAAAGATTGATTGTTAAGTGTTTATTATCAATATAGTTTATATTTAATAAAATTTTGATGTTTTTGATAAGTACCTGTTTGTTGTTGAATTTTTTGCTTAGGATCTTTTTCCTTTACAAATTAGTTGAATATATTTATTACTAAATTTATTATTTTTTATTATTAAAT
Organism: Pomphorhynchus laevis; assembly: GCA_012934845.2. Lineage (NCBI taxonomy): Eukaryota > Metazoa > Acanthocephala > Palaeacanthocephala > Echinorhynchida > Pomphorhynchidae > Pomphorhynchus > Pomphorhynchus laevis. Next base: position 158,165 of record WNNJ02001901.1, read on the forward strand.
TTATAGTTACATCTAGAAATTTCATTTCTAATGAAAATCATTTTTAATACGAAATTACCCACTGCAAAATTCCTCGTCGATATATTTTTAATATATATATAAATTTCTATCAAGCACTAATAGATTAACTAAATTTTCAAAACTTTTTCGTTTATGCGAATTTTGCTGCTATTTGTAATTTTTAAATTTTTATTTAATTCATTAGCTGTTAACCTCTAAATTTGCCATTGTCAGATTAGGATACGGCTTTTAGGAATTTATAATTTTTAAAAGCTACCTATCAATTCCTTTTGTAACTCATAAATGACTTGTTACTTTATTAATGTAATTACAAAATAATTAAGTTTTTTGTGAATTCAGAATATGGCACAAACAATTAACTTTGCACATTTGCACAATATGGAGCAAGAATGTATACATAGATGTAATGAATTTGTTTGTGCATGGACAGAACTTATTCAAGTTATGGAATCAGTGTTTTCCGCCGCTATCTGGACGTACTCTAACCGATCACAAGTACTGTCCGAGTTTATTGCAATGTTGAAGGCGATTGTAAACCACTTTTTAAAGTAATACAATGTTCCTTTTATTTTTACTAGGATCAGTCTGGATGTTTGTCGATTGGCGAATGTATGCTTCCATTTTCGATTGCTCTTTGTTTTCTGTCCTTTGGTTTACGACAAAGCTTTCTTGCACTTAAATATGACTTATGCAATTTGCATTGCCTGTCTGCATCAGTTCCGGAGTGGTACGCAATTCTAAATGACAGCTGGCAAATGCTATGTCATTTACTGACGAGTAAGTTTGTAAATGTTTATTATCTAATTCATTTATAATACCTCTGCTCTACAACTATTATCGTTTTTCAACTTATATTTTTGTCAAGCGGTAGAGCTGGTCAAAATAAATAAATATTTTAGGTGTTCGACCGTCCGTGTTTTTATTAAAGTATTTTAAACTCTGATTTAGATAAAAAAAATCTAAATCTCTTATATAATCTGAATATTCTCTCATTTAGATTTAGATCTTCGTTCACTTATCAAAGTGCACGATTTTTTGTAAAAGACTATATTTACTTTAGTGTTCATACGAGTTCATTGGGATTTTCGTATTCTCATATCTTCATTGCGAGTTTCGTAATCAAAAAAATTAAACTATTTTTTAACTATTTAACTATGTATTGTTAAAAATTTAAATATTTGCATTTTGTTTCGTTTTTTTTCAATCCCATTTTAAATATTTTAAAAACTAATTTTGTGCTGCATTAAAAACCCATTGTGTTATATTTAGTTTGTGTCTATGATGGCGCTCGCGGTTTTCTTTATAGTGCAATGGTTGCTGTTATTCAGAATGTCGAAGATTTGTGTTTATTATGTAACGGTAAGATCATTTAAAATTATTCTTCTAGATCATTTTCTAAACTATTGTCATTCTCCGATATTCACGATATTCACAGACTATTTTTTAAAATTTGTTATTTCATAGCAAAATAAAATTGAAGACAATCGTATTGGAAATATTTAAGTCAGCAGATATTAGTTTTACGTATAATTAACGCATAACTCATTTTATTCATGATGAATATCATGGTTTTCATAACTTGCCTATTTTATGATGAAATTATTGACTTGAATTAGCTGAGGTTTTACAAAAGTAACTTAAATTATTATTTAATAACAATAATCAAATACGAATAGATTAATAGTTTGTAATCTAAAAATGATATATTTAATACTGTTTAATAAAGTTAATTATTGTTTTTAAATTATTAATTAATTATTAATAAATTATTGTTTATTTTTTATTAATAAAGTATAATTTGTTTGTAATTTATGTTTTAAAAATAAACTATAAAGTAACTTTAATTATTATTTAATAACAATAACCAAATACAATAGATTAATAGATTGTAATCTAAAATAATCTAATACTATTGGTATTAGATTATTAGACAATAATCTAATGCTATTGTTTTATAAATTGTAATCTAAAAATAATTTACTATTTAAAATTGATTTTGTATTACATATTTTTTGATTTTTTAAAATTCATTTTTAATTTAATTTTCAATTGAAATTGTATTAATCAAGTTGAATATTAATTAATTTTTATTTCTTATATAATACAGTACTCGTAATAACTAAGTAATAACTAAGTTCGTTGCTGTCGAGTAGTTACGTAACTTTTTTTGTGCGTATCAAAAGAACTACTATTGGATAGAATATGGTCGGAATTTTTATTTGTAAATTTTTAAATTAAAAAATATTTTTTGTTAAGTTGATCTCCTTATTTAGTAGGCGATCGACATTGCAATATTTAAAATAAATTGAACTATTGTAAATCAGATGAATTGAAATTTTTGCAACTTTTAGATGAAGATCTAAAAGAAATTGATAACGTAGTTAGAACAAAACCGTTGCTTAGTCTTAATAATCGGATGACATTGGCTCTATCTAGAAACATAGAGAAAGAAGACGATGTCAACCAGGTGATTTTAACTTTACGGATACATTTTACTTTTAATTTTTATTTTCTCGATTATTGATTTTTATTATTTTTGTTTTTAATTAAATATCTGTTTTGATAAAACGTTTTATCAAAAAATAAAATAAATAAAATAAAATTAATAAATTAATTTGCCAAAATTAAATATCTGAATGATTTAATGCCATAAGACATTTATATTAACCAAATGTTTTCCAATATTTCGGTTCTCGGAAGGCTCACCATTTTCAGGAAAAACAATTTCGTAAAATGTTAAAATTTAGAGTGTACATTGAAATATAAAATGAAGATTTTCTTAGTTGTTTGATATCAATATAAAATATCTGGAAACTTTATCCGATAGATTCTGTTTTGTCCACGGAGTTTTTATAGACGAGTTTTCATGCAGAGATACATTTACCTGAGTCGCTATTTTTAGTAATCTGTAATTGCTAGAAAAAGCAATTTCTGTAAAATGATGTTGGGTAAAATACTCATTCGAATACAAAATATTGTAAATATAAGTTTTAAATTAAAATATAAAATAAATTATAAATGATTTCAATAAATAAATAACATTTATTAATATTAATTAATATTTAGAAAATTAATTCAATTTATTTTAATCATTTATTAAAATAAATTATTTTAATAAATTGTATTTTTGACAATCGTTTTTGATACTTAATATTATACTTTATGGTATACATAATAAATATAAATCATACCTTAAAATCATACTATAACCTAAAGTCATAAAATTTATATGTACGTAATAGATACAAAGTGTATAATATATAATAATTTAGGTAAAAATGTAAAATAATAACATAAAATTATTAATATAAAACTATTATTTATAATAATAAATGTATTTTAAAAATTTTAATTTTTTAAAGCTTAACCGTGTAATTCTTATTTATTTATAATAAGAATTATGTTGTTCTCATGATACTTCTGGTTTATTCCAGAATAACCATACATCATTTTCAAGTTCCTATTTGTTTTGTTTATATATTTTTTAGCAAATCTATCTTTCACTTGTACTTAAGTGTGCACATTCGATTTTAATGATCTTATCTACTCCAATACAATTTTAAATGATCTCAAACATGTAACACAAATTCGATTTTCTGTAGTTTTTATAGCAAAATAGAATGTGTATACATTTCGCTGCTTGTATCAATCAACCGAAAAATCTTAAGAATAGACTAAAAATGTTCAAATAGTTGATAATGATCAATTTATTGATAAAGAATTATTGCAGCATGATCAAAAAAAGAAATTATTTTTGATATCTCGCTAACTACTGTTAGCATCTTCAGAAAATTACAATTGAAGATGCTAACTTATGTTAGCATCTGAAGATGCTAACAAAAGTTAGCGAAATATCAAATAAATTTTTCCTTTCTTTTATCCAGCTCGAATAATTCTTTAAAAATGTTCATTTAAACTTTTAAAAGTTTAGAAATACTTAACTTTTAAAGCTAGTAGATTGTTTATTTTAACTAAATAAACTTAAATTTATGTTTATTTAATTTTATATAATTAATTTCTTTATTTTATATATAACTATTTAAATACTAACTATTTAATATTACTATATATTTTATTATTTGTTTATCTTTTGATTATCAATTTCTTTATCCTTTTAATATAAATGAATCTTTAGTTTATAAACATATTGCAATTATTCAATGTTTATCTCTAATTTCACATAAATAGACTTACTGCCTGCTTATATAAATGCCAGTTTAAATTCGCTTTTTTTATTTTTAAAATGACGGATTCTCAAGAGAACTGAATGCTAAGTATATTTTGATTTATTGAAATTTCACGCCTTGTTCATCGTTATACAAGTAGTCTTCAACTGGCTCAACTGCTTTAATCAAGTGTTTATCGAACATCACACTAAATTTACGTGAACAAACTAATCACCAAAATATTGATCGATGTCCATACATCTGAGGCAGTTTGTATAGAATAAAATACAGCATATGATGTATTAAGATTATCAGTATCAAAAATATGTTGTGATAAATTACAACATATTTAAATTACGTATTAAATTACATATTAAATTACGCGCAAATAATCAAAATCTCTTTTGATTAGCTTACAATGCTGCTTTAATACTAGTTTCTGAAACATATTTGATAAAATACAGTAAGATGCCAAAATAATATTAAAATGTTGAGACTGCTTGCTCTGCATTGCCAGTATCGAAATTTGGTCATTTCAATAAACTTCAAAATTATATTTAAATGAATGGTTAATAATAAGTTACTGGCCTTTTAATTATGCCTCGCCGTTCATGCAAGCATTTACAATATATGTTTTATTGTTCAATTTGTTTACTTATGTTTTTAAAATAATAACTTTCATTTCATAGTCTCTGTCGATATCACTGATTTCTGTATTGATAAGCCATAATACTGACTATCTTAGTCAACTTGTCGGACTGGGATGTATTGATCAGCTCATCGACGGAGTCTTTAATGATGCGAAGGAAGTTAATCGTATATGCTCAGATGATCAATTCTTTTTCCTTTTCAAAGCAAAATTGGTACCTAATATAAATATTTTTATTTATATTTTTAAAATTAATATAATTTTTCATAAAAATTTCATCGTTTTGCATTTAAGCGATATGGAATATATCGTTTTATTTAGTTCATTTCAAGTAAATATATCTTGATATCTACTTTCCACCCATCAATTCGGCGGCAATATTATAAAGCATTGATTTGTTTAAAATTTATACGTGTTTAAAATATTTTTTAAAAATTTGAAAACTTAAATCTAACTAATTTATATTAAAAGATAAATAAGTTCGTACAAATATTTTTATTTAATAATTCTTTCAATATGAATCAATTAATATTAATAAAGTATTTTTTAAAATACTATTTTTATTTCAGATAAATAATGGTGTATTTCCAATATTAAATTGTTTCCAATATTATATTTCAATATGAATGGGAAATATTTATAAAGTATTTTTTATATATATCGAAAATATACAATGAAAATATAAATATTTTTTTTTACTAATTTTTTAACAGTTATTGATTTTTCTTAGTCGCTATTGCGATTCAAGTATTGCACTTCAAAATACGATTTGCTGTTTTCTGTTATTGCAAAAATTGGCATGTTTAAATATAACAAATTTAAGAAATTTAACAAATTTTATCCATTACTTTATTCATTATTTATTCATGCATTTAGTCTATCCATTCATTAAATAGATTTTATATATTTCCAATATTAAATTGTTTCTAATATTGTATTTTAATATTAATCGGAAATATTTATATTTCCATTACTAAAATTTTATTTCCAATGAAAAGTGAATTTAAATTAATTTAAGATTTAAAATGTAAACTTCTTTACTTCACGTTAGGTTTGTGTCTGTTAAGCTGCTAAGTGACAGTTAAAATGGTATTTTCTTTTTATTGATTGATGGACTAAAAGTAAGATTCAAAACTATAGGAAGATTTAGAAAAACGTGTGTATTGAAAGCGTGTATCTCAATAGTAGTACTTTTTTCGGTATCCCTATAGAAACGCAAACAGGAACTATCCAATCTTGCTTCAAAATCTGTCGTGAGTGTTCGGTTGCGAAAACTGTCATTTATTTACATGAAATAAATATGATTATTATTTTATTTAAATAAATAAAATAACATTTAATTATCTTAAAATGATTTTTTGAAAATTACAATCATGGGTTGATATAATTTTGGCTACGTTTTCTTCAATAACGTTTCGATCACCACGATCCACTCGTTATCATCTTAATGTGACTGAGTAAAAAATGTTATTTTATCATGATTTTGAATTACCGAGGATCTTTATTTTTGAACAAAAAATATGAACAAATTATTTAATTATTCAAATTTATTGAACAAATTATAATATGGGCAATTGAGTCCATATTATAGACATATTTATTCATATAAATATATTGACACAAAAAATATGGTTATATGTTTATGAGCATGTAGCTCAGCTTTTGAATTTTCGGTAAGAATACGCAGAATAATTGATTTTCAACATTTGCGAAATCTTATATTGTGTTTTAAGGATTTATAAATAAGTATACTTATCTTAAGGATATACTTATCTTATAGGATTAATATAGTATAAATAAATTATGATGAAACAAACTGTTAAAAGCTTTTAATTTGAATATTACATTTATGATGTATAATAATTTAATAATAATTTAATTTTACTGATAAAATAAATATTAAATTTAACCAAGCTTTCTTTGTTTTTACAAAAAAGATAAATACAAGAGAACGTGTGTCTTCTTCGTAGAGAAATGTCATTATTTTAGCAAGACTGGCTGATACAATCAGCCTACCATGTTCTTGCCCTTTGGAGCCGTCGCCAGAATGCTGACAGCATTTCCACGTTGGATGGCGATGCTAACGTTTTGGAGGAGGTATGAAGTAGCACGTGAATCCCTGGTAACGTGCTTCAATCTTTTTCCTATATCCTTAACAAGAGCCAAAGCGGAAGAGCCCAGTGATCCATAAGACATTTTGATCCATTGGACAGTTTAATCTAATATTATAATTATTTTAAATTTTTGTCCATTTCGATTTATTTCGATTTTGTATTTGTTACACAAGATCGTAATTTATAAATTTTAAAACTGCATTTATATTCGTAGAATTTACTTCTGAATTGTGCCATACGAAGCAGTGACAAAAATCTACAATTTACTAAGCTATTATCGTTGACCATTCTCAACGATATGCTGCCGTTGCTCAAGTATGTCAGAATATTCTTTAAAATAAATTCATAAATTATTGAATTTGGTTTTGATAGCAGAGCCAGCGTACCTTATGTTCTCACCTCAAGTGGACTTAATACGGCGAATATTGGAGATAAATTTTCCAGTTTATTTAAACTTCTAATGCATATTTTTATATTCTGTTTGGAAAAATACGAAAACGATAGTCGCATAGATGTGAAAATTCAGGTATTTTGTCATTTTTATTTATGATATATTTTTAGTTTTGATTGAATTTTTATTGAATTTTAATAATCAAAAGTTATGAGTCAGAAAATTGAAGGCTTTGGAAAAATTTGTTTTGTAAAATAGTAAGCATCGAATATTTTGATCAAAAAGTTTTTAAAAATAATAAGAATGACTCATTACTTTTGATCAAAAGTAATGAGCCAGAAAAGTAATTTATCTTATTATTAAAAATAATACGATAAAAATTTATTAATATAAAATCTTTGAATGTTAAATGTAAATAAAAAAATTCAGATTTCAGATCTTTTTATAATTTAATTAGTAAAAAATTATAGTCAAAATTATTTTCCTATAATTATTTAAAATTTTAAAAGTATGTTTTATTGGTTTAATACTCCTTTTACGTCTGTCATGGACGATTTGCGTCCGTCATGAGATTATAGATTTTTTATTGTTCAAGAGTATTGTTCAAGAGCATTTTTGTTGCACAAACGATCATACATTTTGTAAAGTTACGCCTTACTTTGAAAATTATTTTGAAAATCAGAAAATCAGATAAATTTTAACTTTGTATGTCCAGCATTATCGCACGTCAGTTACATTCAATGGGCCGAACGAAGTTTTATGCTCTAATATTTAGAAGTCGAGCGAACAGAAAAATTCAAAAGATTATTCTGAAAGTTGATAAAATGTAGCCACATCGCTCGGAAGCGCTGATTCATAGGCTTAAAAATAGCTAAAAATTATAAATTCTTATAATTTTTTTTACTTTCAACAATTTTATTAAAAACGTGACATTCACAAATTATTCATAATTTAATCTTATATAAGCTATTATGTAATTATTATATAAGCTATTATGTAAGCTATTATTATTATAAGCTATTAATTATTATATAAGCTATTACATAATAGCTTATTATATAAGCTATTATGTGATTATATGATATTATTAGATAATCTGATATTATTAGATTATTAGATTAATCTGATATTAATCTAATAGATATTAAACAAAAACTAAAAAGTTTAAACTTAAAAAAGTTTTATTTTTATTTTTCGATAAATTTAAATACTGCAACTTATCATGTACTTTCCGAAACAATAATTATATTATAAGTTGATTGTTCACTCATTTTAAATTATATTTAATTAGTGGAGAGAGTTCAATTATTATTGTTAAATTAAAGTCAAATTTTCGATAGCTAACTGCTATCATCCTTATGACAAAATTATTTTGTTCTGATAGCAGTTAGATATAATTATGTTTTTGCCAATTTTGTATATGAACGACAACATGTTGCTATGGACAATGTGACGAAATAAATATCTAAATTTTTAAATATATTTTAACATATATGTTTACCGTTTTATATCTAAAACAGTAATTTCTACTTGTGATTGAACAAAATGTTCGATAATTATTTGTTTATTAGCTTAATATTGAAACACAATATAATTATTTTTGTTCTGAAATTAAAAAACAATCTCCGTAACAATTTATATCAATTCTATTAGAGATTATAATTGCATTTTATAATTACAACAGATTACAAATTGGCTTTCTTTGCATGAACAAGTTATTGAAATGGTGCTACAAGAGTTTGGTATTGAAAAAGAATCGACCATTGCGTCAATTTCTTTGGCCATCAATGTTGTATCTGTATTAGTTCATATAGGTAAGATGATTGTACATTAATCCATTTGAGTAAACATTTCAAATTCTGTTATTTGTCATAAATATAAATTTGTTGGTAATTATTTTTTTATTTAAATTTACTTTATTTTAGATTTTATTACATCAATAAAATTGAATTTTTATTTGACTAATAAACAAATTTATTTTACTCTTTCCTATTCAATCAATTATAAAAACACGAGTAAAAAATCTATATTTATTTAAATATTATTGTTAATTTGAGTTATATGGCAACAATGTCTCGAATTATTATTGGTAAAATTGTTACATTATTCTTTTTGGACATTATCAATTTTCTTAAACCCGGCATCTTCACATTATTTAGATGTTTTTATTATCAAATTCTATTTAATTCATTTTATATTTTATTAATTAATATGAAATATTTCCTTTAGGTGAATTGTTCAACGACAAAGGATTTTCAAGAATTTGTCGTAGCCTTTCTGAAAAGTCTTTGCATTCAGATCTTCTTAATTACAACAGCATAGAAAGTGCATTTAGCAAATTCCAAGAATCAACTAAATACAAAAACATTGCCACTTTACTCAGGGCGAGCAGTCTTATTATATCTTGCACAAGCCTAAGAATATTAAGTACGTTTCATTTTTCAATAACCTTCCATTTTATTAGTACATTTATTGCTAAATTATATGATACATACCAGATTTGTAGAACTATATGATCGAAACTACTCTGTTAAAATATTTTCGCAAGAGGAAGCAATATATGAAAACTTTATGTAACAGTTGCTCAAACAAATACTATCTAATTTCCACGGCAAGCAATGAACTAAGTATCTGCGCAATTGACATCTCTAAACTTGACGGAACTCATAGAAAAATAAATAAATGCTAAAGTTAAAATTACTAACTTTACTATTATATTTTATATTTTAGATGAATTTAATTTACTTTGTAGGCTTAATTGTTAATGGTTGCATGAAAAATATAGTTATTTTTATCTGTCAGTTTTCTTTCGCTAACTTATTTTTGGATTTTTCGTATAGAAATTATCGAAAATTTTATTTGTTTTCTAACATGTTAGCATCGCTCGTTAACAAAAATTTAACACACTATGAAGCAATTACGTTTAATCGGTCTTTAATAAAATTCTTTCTTGATTTATAACTAGAAATTATGTTGTTCAATCAAAATTCAATATTATACTTATGTTAGCTGCGCTCTTGAACTTTAACTCATCAATATTTTATATTAATGAAAATACCTAAATAAACACCTTAACCCCTCAAGAAATATCTTAACGAAAATATTTACTATTTAACTTAATCAACAAGAATTTTGAACTTTGATCTATCGATATTTTAACTATTTTAATTTCGCTTTATTGCAATTTCCGTATATTATCTGTACATTTTACGTTCAAGATACTTTTATTACGTGGATATGTTTTATATATATATAATCATATTTCACATTATACTTTTTATTTTGTTTTTTTTTTCATTTGATTTAAAAATAATTTACAAAGGTCTTATCAATTGAAATGGAATGTCAATATCACCCAAAATGACTCTATATTTATAAAGTTCATTAAAACTTGTTCATTGTAAATATTCAAAGTTCATTAAACATAAACGTTTTTCTACAAATCTAGGATGTGTGCAATATTTGTTAAGTTAATAAAATTTGATAGAATTCGATAATAAAACTTGATACATACATTTTTTGTTAAATGTATGTCAAGTGAAAAAGCATAAGATTTCCGTTATAAGAAATTGTAACGTAATTGGGGTAAAATAGACAAAAATAAAATGTGACTATAAGTAGGTGATTAGGAGAACGGGATTTTAAAAATTTCGCTAACGAACTAGATTATCCGTTGTTTGAGTTCTAGCTCTGTTTTAGACATTATCAATATAGTGTCATAGATATTACAGTCTATATTTTAATTATACATGTCTTTTATTTTCTATATAATTAACTAAACGTATTTCTGTAAACATTATTTTGTGATACTATTTATTATAATTTGTAAATATTCTTATGGTTTGAAGATTATGCAAATGCTATTAAAGAACCTTCTAGACATTCGGTGTTATAGTCAAATTTACGGTAATTGTTTAATCTGTCACATTTGAATACGAGATTATTGTTGATTTTGTATATAATATGTGTCGTGTTAGAAATTGATCAAATTTGGTGTTTTCTTCAAAAAAAAACATTTACTCATTTATGAAATTTATATTTTTTAATATTTTCTTTGGGTACTTATTTAATGAGAAGATCCTATCTTTTTATTTGTAAATTTCTTTTTTCATAAAAATCTTATTATAAAGTCTGTTGAATAAAAAACGATTCAACAAACATATAAAACACTTATTGGTCAAATAATTCTATTAAAATATAAAAATATATTAATTCTACTCTTTATCATATGAAAGATATACATAATTATAATTATATTTATTTATAATTTGTTTACGTTTCTTATAAATCTATACCCTAAACGTGCTGATAATTAGGCCAGGCTAATGGATTTATTGATCGTCTGATTGGATTTGCACGCTGTTTACTTACAAGCCAAATTGTTCGCAAATATGAGCAATTACAAGCAAATAAATATTTGGAAAGCTCTAGTCTCCTCTCATCAAAATATGTCCAGACTACGAAAAACGTAAACGTTTGATCATTTTCATTTTTGCCTAAGTTTACTTGTTTTTAGTTAAAGGAATTACAAGATTTTGAATATAAATTGAAATATCACAGGTGCAGTCGAAACGCTGTAAAGGACATAGCTATTTGGTCCAATCGTAAATTTCGATGACTTTCTGTTTCGATTTTCATTAGACGATTATGTTTAGAAATTGTGGAGCAGATTGTAACACTAGTTTGGCTGCATATAGAAGATAAATTGTCCGTAATAGAACCAGGTATCGTGTATATACTTAAATTCGAGTTTAGATGCGATGCTAAAATCGGTTTGTAAATAAACCCGTTTAATAAAAGCCATTTTTATATAGGTAACGAGCAAGCATTGCAAATTAGACATACAACAATACAGATGTATCACAAACAGTAAAATATTTGTACCTGTGCTCAACAAAAATTATTTCATGAATAAAATATAATAATTTAAAATTGATTAAAATTTTAATGACTATTTTCTACTATGCGCACTGCTTTAATCATATTTATATGCCTATTTAGCTTATGAGGTCCTCCAATACTGAAATGTGGCTTACTGCTGTTGGTTTATAGATTGGATTAGAGTAACATGCGGAATAAAATAATCAAAAAATTTTTAATAGTAATAATGACTGCACAATTATATTAACTTAAAATAAGGAAACAAACTTTAGATGACTAATTTGAAAATTGCAATTAACTGCAAAATAGCTAGGTTTTCAAATTTTCGATAGATCCTTCCCCTACCTACGCTGATTTTTTTTTGAAATCAGAAAAGACTTCAATTAAATTTGCAAAAATTTAATGGGAAAGTCTTTCATTAAATCTAATTGCCAATAAAAGCAGGCAACTCGAGTCATCGTCAGCCCACATTAAAAGTGGCAACACGTGAAACCTATGTATTGAATTAGTATCTGATGAGGTCTATTAATACTGAAATGTAGCGTACTGCTGTTGGCTTATAGATAGGGTAACGTGCAGAATAAAAATAGTCATCAAAATTTCAATGGTAAAAGTGATCACAGGTACATCAACTTAAAATAAGGAGACAAACTATAAATGACTAGTTTGATAATAGTAATTTATTTTAAAAAATAGGTAGGTTTTCAAATTGAAGGTTGCACCTTCCCCTATCAACGCTGATTTATTTGAAATCATAAATGCTTTCAATTAAATTTGAAAAATTTAATAAGAAAGTCTTTCATTAAATCTAATTGCCTATAAAAGCAGACGAGTCGAGTCATCGTCAGCCAACATTAAATGTACCGAATATGGTTAACGTAACGTGCAGAATAAAAATAGTCATCAAAATTTCAATGGTAACAATGACTGCACAGGTATATTAATCAATACAATGTCTGCACAGGTATGTATATTAATCTTTTCAAAGTTGATTATTCGAAATAAGCCAGCTAGCACATAAAATTTGAAAGTTTTTTAATTAACCGAATCACTTACTATTCAGATTACTGATCACTGATTATTTCTGATTATTTAGAAAGTGCATTCATTATTTAAATTTTGCAGGTATTTTTAGGATTTTTAAGAAATAACCATACATTTTTTATAATGTATGTTATTTATAATAATTGTTGTTATATGTTATGTTATTGTAGTTATTTATAATGATTTTTTATTTACATTTTTTGTATTTTAGTTAGCTTTTAATTATTTAGAAATTAATGATTATTTAGAAATTACATTAATTATTTAAATGTTGTACGTACTTTTAATGATTTTTAGAAATCATTGTAGGTTTTTGATAAATAATTATTGAAGCTGAATCAAAGGAGAGACGAAATTAGTTTTGATATTTCGCTAACTTCTGTTAGCATCTTCAGAAAATTACAATGTTTTTTAAAATGTACATGCTTATATAAAAAAGTTCAAAACGATCACCGCCATTTGCTATGGGCAGGTGCTGCTGTTAATATCGCTAACATCAGCAGCACCTACCCATAGCAAATGGCGGTGATCGTTTTGAACTTTTTTATAAGCATGTACGTTTTAAAAAAACATTGTAGATTGTTATACTTTGCTAAATAAAGCATTATTGTAATTTTCTGAAGATGCTAACCGAAGCTAGCGAAATATCAAAAACAATTTCTTCTTTCCTTTGATCCAGCTTCAATAATTATTTATCAATAATGGATCATTATCAACTATTTAATTTGTAGGTTATTTTTCATTGTTTTTAGAAATAGCATTCATTTTTCAATATTTTAGATATTTTTAGCAATTGTTTAAGCCCCTTTTCTAATGTGCTAACGTTTCATCAAAATGCTCATATTTTTCACAGCTTCACTCATACAATATGTTGCGTTCACATCTTTTTACATAAACAGTCGCTGGATCTACTGATGGCAACATTGACTCATTAACTTACGCCTACTCCAACGTAAGAGAGTATAAAATGCCTAAGAGAGTAGACTATTGATCGCTAAAATCGTTAACGACCACTATCAGTTGCTTATTTTTTCATCTGATGTAATAATTTGATATATTATTGTAATCTGATATATTATTACTGATATGATTACAAGATTATGTTTGAAATGTTTTGATAAAACAATGAATCTTCTAAATATAAAATGATAGGTAAATTCATGCTTATTGTCTTTCATAAAATAGTGAAGACCATTTGATAAACATCAACTGAACAAGTTGCTGTCGCGGTTCATAAAGTTTAGTCAAGTGTATCCAAATTTTGTCAATAGCCCCAACCTTCCGCTTGGACGAGCTTTCTAACATCTCTTCAAGGCTCCCAAAGTTCTTAGGAGACCGCCAAAGTTCCATGTACAGACCTAAAGTTTTGTCGAGTTGCACAGTTTATTTAAGGGGCACTTTAACTAATTGCTTAATCTATCACACTTGCATACGAAATTATCATTTATTTCGTATATGTATCAAGTTGGAAATTGATTAAATGATTTTTTCTAACTTACGAGTTCATTAGTTGCTTAATCTTTTTCGTTTAGCCCTTTTATAATAGGTCTTTAGTTTTGTCCAAATGCTCACATTCACTCAATGTTAGTTTAAAATTCAGGCGAGAAGCCTAAAGTTACATTGACGGCAATAAAGTCCCTTGGCGTTCTCAATATCTTATATTTGTTCCATTGTTTTTTATTTTTTGTCGAGTGGTTCCTAATTTCGTCGTGGGGGCAACCTTTCGTCGATGTCTTAAAGCTTCATCGAGTTCGTTAAGTTCCGGTGAGTAGTCAATAGTTCATTTGCTATTTTTAATTATTTTTCTGTTTTATTTCAGCGTTTATTTGAAGCGGTACCATAAATTTTACTAATTTTATTTATAAAACAATTTATTTATAAATTTTACTAATTTTATTTATTAAAGTATTACAATAATAAAATTAAAGATTAATTTTAGTTCGGATTAAGTTTGCTTAGTAATTAACAAAAGTTGAATTAACTATTAATGCTATAATTTTTAAAATTATAATACTCTTATTTTCAGATATTTATTATTATCTTATTATAACTAAATGTTGTAGTTTATATTATCTATTTATTACAATCTGTAATTTTTAACCGTTAGAAGTTAAACTTTATTTGACTATATGTTTGGTCAATTTCTTTTTCGTTTTTAAATGTTCTATTTGCAAAACATCTTTATATATTTATTTATCGATTGCAAATTGTTTAATTTAGGATTAATCGGTCGGCTTACTAGTTTGCATCCATCTACATTAAGTGACCAAACGTTTCAGCATTATTCTCAGCTACTCAAAAATATAATTCCGCTATCAATAAACCAGGAGTTCTGCACTCTGCTGCTAAAACCGAAAGAACAGGTTGCTTAATTTCAAATATATAAGGTCATTCCTTTTATTTGAATTTAGACTTTAACAAAGACAATTTCGGATGATTTCAGCTTCTTGTATCTTATGTCTTTTAAACTTGGTCGACTTTGCCTATTTATTTGTCCCAATGTGAAAAGCAATAATGTATAATTTTAATATATATTTGTGTAGATTGTATTGTGTCGAATGCAAATATTCTTTCAGCAGTCAACCTTTTGTCTATTTGTTAAGTTTGAAAACATCCAATAAATGCACATGCTACTTTATTTTATAATTTATCAATTTAACTGGAGAAATTGTCGTTTTATTACATCAGATTGTGCAGAGTCGTCATGCACGTCTATTGTTTTTTTTTCAACTAGTGCTAATCAATGCTAATTAATAAGGGCTAATGAAATATCAGCGTTTAATGGCCTAAGCTTCGCCTTAATTTAGACTAAATAACTTTAACTTGTTTTCTAAACTTTATTTACAATTTCATCTTATAATGAAAATGATTTATAATTTCTAAATTATCAATATTTTAGATTACTTTATCATTCATTGCAATTTAATGCAATTAATTTACATTAATATCGTCTAATTAGACGATATCGTAATAGGAAGATATTGATGTAATAATTACATGCTACAGACATATTTACCTTCTGATATATGCATACTAGCACACTAATAGCAATCATTGGTTCCAAATCAAAATATAAAGCGTAAATCATAAACATAATTAATTATAGTCTACTTTGCCATTTTTTAAAATTGTGAAAATTTAATAATGATTGGGAAATATCTACATATATATCAAACTCTTGTAATTCCGATGATTTAGCATAATCTTTTGAAAGTTTCTTCGTGCTCCCTATGGATTTAAGTTAACAGATTTCAAAGTGGCATGAAAATTGCAACTCTAAAAAAATTAAATTCGCGTACAAACATAAGAAAATAATAAAATTGTGTGAAAATACGCAGAAGTGAAATTTAAATACAAGTATTTCACAAGCAATTTAGTAATTTAAATAAAAAATATTTATTTAAATATTTAAATAAATATTTATTCATAGACATTTCAAATATTTATATGAATATAACTATTTTTTAATGTATTTATATTAAATACATTAAAATAGATTATTTTTAAATGGATTATTTATTTTTTCGGAATGATATCGTTTCTTGAATATATTGATAAAATTGATTGACTGCAGTATAAATGTTATATTTATTGTTATATTTATTTTTTAAATAAATATAAATACTTTTTAATATCTTATAAACATTTTTATATTTAAATATCCTTAAAAAAATGACGTTATGAAATATTATTAAATATTCTATATGATATTATTAAATATTCTTTATAATAATATAATTAAATGGATTATTTATTTTTTCGGAATGATATCATTTCTTGAATATATTGATAAAATTGATTGACTGCAGTATAAATGTTATATTTATTGTTATATTTATTTTTTAAATAAATATAAATACTTTTTAATATCTTATAAACATTTTTATATTTAAATATCCTTTAATAAAATGACGTTATGAAATATTATTAAATATTCTATATGATATTATTAAATATTCTTTATAATAATATAATTAAATGGATTATTTATTTTTTCGGAATGATATCATTTCTTGAATATATTGATAAAATTGATTGACTGCAGTATAAATGTTATATTTATTGTTATATTTATTTTTTAAATAAATATAAATACTTTTTAATATCTTATAAACATTTTTATATTTAAATATCCTTAAAAAAATGACGTTATGAAATATTATTAAATATTCTATATGATATTATTAAATATTCTTTATAATAATATAATTAAATGGATTATTTATTTTTTCGGAATGATATCATTTCTTGAATATATTGATAAAATTGATTGACTGCAGTATAAATGTTATATTTATTGTTATATTTATTTTTTAAATAAATATAAATACTTTTTAATATCTTATAAACATTTTTATATTTAAATATCCTTTAATAAAATGACGTTATGAAATATTATTAAATATTCTATATGATATTATTAAATATTCTTTATAATAATATAATTAAATGGATTATTTATTTTTTCGGAATGATATCATTTCTTGAATATATTGATAAAATTGATTGACTGCAGTATAAATGTTATATTTATTGTTATATTTATTTTTTAAATAGATATAAATACTTTTTAATATCTTATAAACATTTTTATATTTAAATATCCTTTAATAAAATGACGTTATGAAATATTATTAAATATTCTATATGATATTATTAAATATTCTTTATAATAATATAATTAAATGGATTATTTATTTTTTCGGAATGATATCGTTTCTTGAATATATTGATAAAATTGATTGACTGCAGTATAAATGTTATATTTATTGTTATATTTATTTTTTAAATAAATATAAATACTTTTTAATATCTTATAAACATTTTTATATTTAAATATCCTTAAAAAAATTACGTTATGAAATATTATTAAATATTCTATATGATATTATTAAATATTCTTTATAATAATATAATTAAATGGATTATTTATTTTTTCGGAATGATATCGTTTCTTGAATATATTGATAAAATTGATTGACTGCAGTATAAATGTTATATTTATTGTTATATTTATTTTTTAAATAAATATAAATACTTTTTAATATCTTATAAACATTTTTATATTTAAATATCCTTAAAAAAATGACGTTATGAAATATTATTAAATATTCTATATGATATTATTAAATATTCTTTATAATAATATAATTAAATGGATTATTTATTTTTTCGGAATGATATCATTTCTTGAATATATTGATAAAATTGATTGACTGCAGTATAAATGTTATATTTATTGTTATATTTATTTTTTAAATAAATATAAATACTTTTTAATATCTTATAAACATTTTTATATTTAAATATCCTTTAATAAAATGACGTTATGAAATATTATTAAATATTCTATATGATATTATTAAATATTCTTTATAATAATATAATTAAATGGATTATTTATTTTTTCGGAATGATATCGTTTCTTGAATATATTGATAAAATTGATTGACTGCAGTAGAAATGTAATATTTATTGTTATATTTATTTTTTAAATAAATATAAATACTTTTTAATATCTTATAAACATTTTTATATTTAAATATCCTTAAAAAAATGACGTTATGAAATATTATTAAATATTCTATATGATATTATTAAATATTCTTTATAATAATATAATTAAATGGATTATTTATTTTTTCGGAATGATATCATTTCTTGAATATATTGATAAAATTGATTGACTGCAGTATAAATGTTATATTTATTGTTATATTTATTTTTTAAATAAATATAAATACTTTTTAATATCTTATAAACATTTTTATATTTAAATATCCTTAAAAAAATTACGTTATGAAATATTATTAAATATTCTATATGATATTATTAAATATTCTTTATAATAATATAATTAAATGGATTATTTATTTTTTCGGAATGATATCATTTCTTGAATATATTGATAAAATTGATTGACTGCAGTATAAATGTTATATTTATTGTTATATTTATTTTTTAAATAAATATAAATACTTTTTAATATCTTATAAACATTTTTATATTTAAATATCCTTTAATAAAATGACGTTATGAAATATTATTAAATATTCTATATGATATTATTAAATATTCTTTATAATAATATAATTAAATGGATTATTTATTTTTTCGGAATGATATCGTTTCTTGAATATATTGATAAAATTGATTGACTGCAGTAGAAATGTAATATTTATTGTTATATTTATTTTTTAAATAAATATAAATACTTTTTATATAAATACTTAAATATCAAGTAATAATAATATAATTATTATATTTATATTCAAATAAGATAAATACTTATATTATTAAAAGATATTTAAATATCTTTTAAATATCCTTTAATAAAATGACGTTATGAAATATTGTTAAATATTCTATATGATATTATTAAATATTCATTATAATAATATAATTAAATGGATTATTTATTTTTTCG
The DNA here is from genome assembly GCA_012934845.2 of Pomphorhynchus laevis. Lineage (NCBI taxonomy): Eukaryota > Metazoa > Acanthocephala > Palaeacanthocephala > Echinorhynchida > Pomphorhynchidae > Pomphorhynchus > Pomphorhynchus laevis. The sequence goes on from WNNJ02001901.1 coordinate 177,858, forward strand.
GAATGATATCGTTTCTTGAATATATTGATAAAATTGATTGGCTGCAGTATTGAAGATTTTTATTTGAATTTAATCTTGAGTACATAAGTTAGCAGAAATTGTAATTTAAATACTTTTCAAATTTCGCATCTAAATCCGTTTAAAATCTGTTCATTTTAAATTATCTAGAATTTTTAAAATTTCGATGAATTTCGTACATAAACATATTTAAATATAAATACTTTTTAATATTTTATAAACATTTTATATAAATATTTAATAAACATTTATATTTAAATATCCTTTAATAAAATGACGTTATGGAATATTATTAAATATTCTATATGATATTATAAGAAAATGTTTAGATAACAAACAGCAGAAGTTTGGCATACCAAACTTTTTGTAAATTTTAGCTTATACGTTTGGTCACCACAACCAGTTGCTTAATGACTGATTTGTTAGTATCAATGAGATTTTACCAGAAATTCAGAAGGTTCCTTAAGATATTTGATGAATGATCTTTAATTCCATGAGCATTGCTCTTTTGATAAAGTATAGCTGTTGACCTCAAATATTTTAAATTTACTCTCAGTACTTGATCACATTTTGATCGATTGTCGAGCAGTTGTAACGTTAATCAACATTTTTAAAAGTGTTTCGACGTTAAGGTTTTAAATTCGATTAAACAGGAGTAGATAGTTCTGTGATTCGTCGAATAATGTGGTAAGCGATCTGCTAAGTTAGGCATTTATTGCATTGATTTATTATAGTAAGAAGGAATAAATATTTAAATTTATTCATTTTAATTCATTACTTACGGCCATGACCTTTGATCTAAAAATAAGATACTGTATGTACAATTAGATAAAATTATCGTTTTTTCTATATCTTGTGGCTTGTTTGTTGATCGACTGTGTATGTCATCAAATTCAATCTACGAATATTAGTTAATGAATGCAATATTCCATGTTATTTCAGAGGTATTAATACTCTAATCGAGGAATATGTAAGCCCATTTCAATTGCGTCTACCTAGTATTTGCTTTCGTCAAATGTTTGACATTTAAATCGAAAATCATAACTTGCAGTTTCTTGATTGAAATCAAACAAACTAGATGATACATTGTTTATAGCAATGTTTCTCCTGATAATATTTAATCCTTATTCTGATACATCGTCTGTTATTTATTATTCATAAAAATGACTTTTATTTTAAATTTTAATAAAATAAAATCTTAAATAATTTGATGATCATATATTAGTTGATACGTGAAACATTATTTTGATATCTTAGCATACAGTGCTGTTAGACAATTTTGTAATTGTGTTTAAATTCACCTAGTGCACACTAGCAACAAAAAGATGTTATCACACTTGCAACGAAATGGTCTTATGTTTCATTGCATTTTCTTACACCGGACTATTTTATCAGATCGAACATTAATAAATGTTCAATCTAGAACATTTATAATATCGATAAAGAACGTTTTTAACGAACGTCACTTAAATAATAAAGATAGATAGATCTTACTTCGCTGATTCTTTATTTAAACTTACTGAAATTGAAATTGCCTTAAATCTATAGAAATTACATTAAAAACAAATTATTATAGCGATCAAATTAGTTAACCGAATATACGTATTTTGTATAATTTGTATATTTTTATATAATTTGGATTTATAAAGTAAGAATTTGAAAACTTAAATTTCTATTAATTGATTTATAAATAAGATACAATACATCAGAATTAAAATTAAAGGTCATCAGGAGGAACTACTATGCTATCGGGTATCGTCCCCTATTCCTGGACCCAACATAGCAGCGAGGTCAAACACATGCTAATGGCGTATTTCATCAACTGAAATTTGATTATCTAGTGGATCTTATTCTAATACAAAGTATATTATTTATTATCCATTCATAACAATTTTTGCTTAAAGTTCAAATTTATTTTTAATAATATTTTGTTGATATTTATATTATACTATTTTCTGCTTGATTTTATTTTTATAGTTACCTAGTTTAAAATATCCATCTATTAAATTATTTAAATAATTTTAAATATGTCATCTTTACGAAATAAATTAATAATAATTTCAATAGATGTTAATTTAATATTTATATCTAGATATATACCTTCTTTATCAGTAATATTGTTTTTATTAAGAATAAGGCTGCCTGGATAAATTTGTTCACCTTTTGAATAAAAATTATTAGAGTTATAAATATAAATTATAAATTATTAGAGTTACACATATATCATCAATATCTCGAAATTATATTTCATATATTTATATAATTTAGATTTATTTTTTAAACAATTATGAACACATTCATATTCTATAAAGCTTAAAAACAAATCAGCTATAATTGAGCTACTATTAACACCAATTGGAACACCTTTTATTTCTCTAACTATAGATGTCCCTACCTTAAAATAATTTTGATTTATTAAAATATTTAAAGATTCTAATAGTTAAATTTTACTAATATATTTATAGTTATTGGATGGTTAAATTTTTGTTAGATATTACCTCTCATTTTTTATTTATCTTAATATAGAATAAATATATAATATGCATGAATGATCATGCAAAAGATGACATGAATGCTCATTTCATCTAAAGCTTAAAAATAAGTCAGATAAAATCTATCACCTGACTACACTATGAAAATTCATTGACCATGCATTAGATTTCGAGGTATTTACTTAATTAGAAATTTAACTTTATTGCATCCTTGAGCTAAAATTCTTCTGGTTGTGGCATGACATTATCCTCACAGGTATTGTTCATATTCGTGGTACAGCAAGACGATACTAATCAAGATGGGTTAGTCTCATCACATGCTGATTCATACCTACATTTCACGTTTCGACCCTTATTATATGCTTACTTCGTACATTGGTGCTGATTGGATTTGAAATTAGGAAGTCTGTATCGCGATTCAACGTTACATCAAATAGGCTGGCTGCTCTAGCCAGCCTTGTGATCCGCTAGCCGGATCACTGTTTTTTCATGATGTCACTTGCAACGAATGCTTTTAATTTAACTTGATCGCATCTGTGAGATGACATTCTTCTGGTTGTGGCACGACATTATCCTTAAGGTATTGTTCCACATGTATTATTCTGTATCGAGAATAAGAACAATACATGTGATGATAATGTCGTGGCACAACCAGAAGAATTAATTAGAAATATTCTAATAACGAAGAGTGAACCCGCTTCATCATCGCTTCATTTTATTATTATCAAATATTATTTGATAATAATATTTATCAAAAAATAATATTTATTAAAATAATATTTTTTAATATTTATTAAAAAATATAATATTTATTAAAATAATATTTTTTAATATTTATTAAAAAATATAATATTTATTAAAATAATATTTTTTTAATATTTATTAAAAATATAATTTTTATCATATATATGGATACATGAAAAATTATAAAGTTTTTTATTAAAAATATAATTTGTATGCACAGTTTATTAAATTAAAAATATATATTTTCAAATATTTTCTATAATTTTTAATTCGTGTTGTAGATATGCGTATAATTATAGAATTAATTTTTGCTAATCAATAAATGTTGCCTTCCACCGAAGTTTGTTTGTTATCTACCGATAATCACAATCAGTCAAACGCTATACTTTGGTACTTGCAGAAGCTCACTAATTCGGTGAGTAACATAAATTATACATTAAAACAATCAACATTTTATAATGCGAACGTATTTTTGTAAACTGAAAGTATTTTAGCTTGACACGCATGATATGTTACTTAAAATTTATTTGATGCTTATAATATAAAATAATAACAATCTAAAAACATTTGAACGAGACTTGGAAGCAATTCGAAAAGTTGTGATGAAGTTAATAAAAATGTAAGTAAATAAAGAAATTTCGAAACATACGGCGTTCATCTGTCAGTTAATTTAAAAATAATTGAAATAATAATTGAAGGAATTTGTTTAAATGAATTATTTGTGCATTTACTCTTACATTATCCGAGTAATATACGATTATAAATTCAAAATTTTAATAAAAAATTTTTATATTTCACCATATCCAAATTGCGAATCATTTGTTCTTTAAGCCAAAATGATACTTATATTTCCGACATGTTAATTTTTTAAATGAATAAAATTACTTTAATTCTGTAAGTAAAAGCTAAAAGCATTCATCGATATTTTGCAGTCAAACACAGCAATATATTCGTAATATTATATGTTTATACATTCTTTGTTTTATATTCGTCACTTTATATTATTTAATTTATTCATTTATTTTACTTCAGTTTATTTTAATTTTGTATTTTCGTAAATATATATTTATATTAATAACAATATCAATATAAATATATATCTCTCTATTAATATCTATATATCAATATATACATGCGAAGCTAATGAAAGACAACATCAACATTTTCATCATCAACAACGAGAAATTATTATTAAAAAGTATTCTATTTGACAATTTTGTTCTTTCCACTTCAACTCGCGACTTAACTGTCAGATGTATTTTTTCTGGCAGCAATCTTTCCACAAAAATAACTTTAAATTAATATATATAACATACAATCAATGTACGTTATCTTAATATTTACCTACTGTCATGAAGGTAATAGTTAATTAAATTAGCAGCTTTGATAATTATTTAACATTTACAATTATTAATTATTTTATTACATTTTTTATGATGAATTAAATTTTAATATTGCTCTCACCACGAGCGATAGGCATGAATGCAAATTAAAAGCACAATTTATATCAGCCATTTGAATACCAGCATAAATGATACTTTTATGTCCTATAACTGGGACTTAACGTGTCCAGATACCTTGGTTCAAAGCAACCTACAATTGGCGGTTCATGACGCTGGAATTGTCGCAAAAGAGGCAGAAACCCGAAAATACCGAAAATATGTGATGTTGGACCCTCGCCAACACATGTTTACCCCCGATAGTCATTGAGACACTAGGAGCGCTGGGCCCCGATTCTCTTGAATTTCTACAATAACTCGTCGGCGTTTGGTTAGACGAACCGGGAGCGCACGCACCTTTTCTTTTCTAATGCAGAGAATCAACGCAGCAATCCAGCGGGCAACGCTGAATGCTTGTGGGAGTGCATGGACAATCCTACAAGCATGCAGAAAGCAATCCCACAAGCATGTAGAAACAAATGCTTTGACTGAGAGTTGTAATTTAATTGAACATAAATCAACCAAACTAATCTAGAGAATTGTATTTACTGTAGAATTGCACAAACAAATTGTGTATTTTATTTTAAATATTGCTGTTTAAATTTACAAAATCATTAAATGAGTGTCTTTTTGAATGAGTGTCTTTGTATTCAATTATAAATATGTTTGACATGCCTATACAATATATAATTTTTGTTTGAATTTAATTTGGTAATAATTATTACTAATATTATTACTAATTCATTAGTAATAATTGTATTTCGCTAATATGTATTTTATTATAAATAATTATAAAATTATCGTTATCAATTATTATCGCTTAAAAACATTTTTTACTAAATGATATGTAAAAGTTTAACTTAGAATTCCATCCATGTGTCATAAGTGTCATAATACCTTGGAAGTATTATGAATGGCTAATATAAATGGTTTGAAATTAACATGTTAAATTATTACACTATGAATAAGTGCCTATTGTATTCGTTGTATTTTTATAAAAACAACAAACTGGAAAATAAACAAAAAATATAAGAATTTTTGACCCCTGATTTGAATTCGAAACGATATAATAAGTGAAAACTTCTAAAAAATATACACTTTCCTATTAATCAGCATGCCAAACGAATTCTAAAATTTTGCTCTTTCGAAATATCAAATTAACGCATTGAAGACGAAATATCAAATTAAAACATTGAAATTGCTGATGCAACCGAATCACCCGTTCGATCACCGAGACGTGTCATACTCGTCTCGGTGATCGCTCGTTCGATCACCGAGACGGTAATCTTGGTAATCGCTCGTTCGATCACCGAGACGTGTCATACTCGGAGAAACGTTTGTATACTTCAATGAAGAAACGTTTGTATACTGCAACGATAACTACGAGCGAGACAGCAAAAACGTAGCGATAAAAAGTTTGTGATCAATGCTTTAACGATTTTGTCAGTACTTTCAGTCGACTGTTGAGTCTGGCCGTGGGCTGTTCTGGATCTAGATGTCCACTGAATACCCGACGGTTGCTGATTGAACAGGCTGTGAATACAGAGGGGAAGATCATTCGATATGGATGTCGTTTCTTTTTGACAACGTCTCAATCATTCGCAGTATCTGGCGCGGAGCTAGACCGGCAGTTGCACAGAATCTCGCCGAACTTATGGAAGGTGTAGTTTGTGATCAATAAAACGAATAGATATAGTCGCTTTTCGAGTACCCTACAATGTAGCTATTAGTGTATCGCAAAAGGCGGTCATATCAGGTCAGACTCAATCACTCACCACTACTTTTCAGGAAACATTTTTCAGTTAGGTCAATTACTTCTGTACTCCCTGACAGACAACCGAGAGCTTACCCCACATGTGATGAGGCTAAAGACTATTTTCGTAGTATGCAGAACAAAATAGTGGACGACCACATCCGAAGCGCAGTTCGGACTCTAATCAGCGTCACAACTCTACTGTATCGAATAAAACCACAACAGAAACGAGAAGAATGCTGCACGCGGAACGTAACCTTGACTCACACGCCACTCCCCCTTCGGGAATCTGTGATATCGAACCAGTC